>ML663559.1:5282366-5327960 GCA_007570785.1 Antilocapra americana
AGCCCCGAGAATCAATCCTGGGCTGGCGATTGATTAGACATATGATAATTAACATGTTTCAATGCCATTCTCCCATATCATCCCACCCTTTCCCTCATCCACAGAGGCCACGAGTCTATTCTATACATCTGCCTTCCTTTTGTTGTCTCGCATGTTGGGTTCTCGGTACTGTCTTTCTAAATTCCATATATATGTGTTAATATACTGTATTGTTGTTTCTGCTTCTGGCTTACTTCACTCTGGATAATGGGCTCCAGTTCGGTCCATCTGAGTAGAATTGATTCAAATGAATTTTTTTTAATGCTGAGTAATATTCCATTGTGTATATGTACCACAGCTTTCTTATCCATTCGTCTGCTGATGGGCATCTAGGTTGCTTCCATGTCCTGGCTATTGTAAACAATGCAGCGATGAACATTGGGGTACACGTGGCTCTTTCAATTCTGGTTTTCTCAGTGTATATGCCCAGCAGTGGGATTGCTGGGTCATATGGCAGGACTATTTGCAGCTTTTTAAGGAACCTCCACACTGTTTTCCATAGTGGCTGTACTAGTTTGCATTCCCACCAACAGTGTAGGAGAGTTCCCTTTTCTCCACATCCTCTCCAGCATTTATTGGTTGTAGATTTTTGGATTACAGCCATTCTGACTGGTGTAAAGTGGTACCTCATTGTGGTTTTGATTTGCATTTCTCTGATAATGAGTGATGTTGAACATCTTTTCATGTGTTTATTAGCCATTTTTATGTCTTCTTTGGAGAAATGTCTGTTAAGTTCTTTGGCCCACTTTTTGATTGGGTCGTTTATTTTTCTAGAATGGAGCTGCAGGAGTAACACATACTCTACACCTTCTGTTACAAATGCTTCTCAATCTGGGTCCTCACTTTCAGCATCCACATCCTTCATTATTTACTAGTTAGCTACTAAAATATTTTCCACAAACAAGAATCTTATTTCACTCCCTTTCTTTTTCCATATATAATTTTTACTTATTTATTTTTGGCTACACTGGGTCTTCACTGACACACACAGGCTTTCTCTAAGCTTCACGGAGCGGGGGCTACTCTCTAGTTGCAGTACACGGGCTTTCATTGCGGTGGCTTCTCTTGTCCGGGAGCACACGCTCTAGGGTGCATGGGCTTTCTAAGTACTGGTGGCTCCCAGGCTCTAGAGCACAGGCTCAGTAATTGAGGCGCACGGGCTAAGTGGCTCCGCTGCATGTGGGATCTTCTGGGATCAGGGATCCAACTCGGGTGTCCTTACATTGGCCGGTGGATTCTTTACTACTGAGCCACCAGGTAAGCCCTACTCTCTTTTTTATTAATAAAACCTCTAACAGTTTCTGATGGGCGGAAGATGAAGTTCAAACTAACTGGTATAGCTCAGTCCAACCAGCAAAGCAAATACTCACTTTATCCCCGAGGCCCCGCACCCCCGGCCCCCGCCCCCAGCCCACGCAAGCTGACACAGAAGCACTCAGACTGAACTCAGCACTGACCCCAGGACTGTCAGGCCGCCACTGCTCTGTACACGCTATTCCCTCTCCTTAGAAGGCCCCTTCCCCTTGGCCTCGCCCAGGGTGCTCTTTGCTCTTTCTTCTAACACACTGTCTTTGGTGTAGTCTTCTTTGGCTCCGGGAAGGTTTAACATCTGGCCCTGTGTAGCTATAATACTCTATATACGCCACAGGACTGTATTCAGTGTACGGTGTGATTCTATTTGTCTTTTTTCTTTCTAGAAAAGGACCATTTCTTAATCATCTGCCAGAACCTAGCCCAATATGCAATACAAAGAGTATATTTGATAAATCTCTGATGGATGAACTAGTAGAAATACTAATCCATCCTCAGTACAAGTCTAATAAAGGAAATTACTACCTATTAGGCTGGTACTGTACCATGTTACAAAGATAAAATTATCCTGGGCCTGATAAAGAAATACTGTTATAGTCCTGGAAAGAGCCAGAATGGAAGGCTTTTTATAAATGGATTCTTTACCACTCACTGCATCTGCCTCTAAGGCTGGCTCCACTGCACTCACCTTGCAGCTTGCAAGTCATTTGAGGTTTGAAGTTAGCTCAAGGGAAAATAAGACTGGCTTCTGACAAACTTGTTTTTAAGCTTAAGGTCAGATTTTATTTAAAAAAAATAATAAATGCAATGTATCCTAAGAAGATGATTGAAAAAAAAAATCTCTCTCTGCAGCTGAAATCTTTGTATGGTCAAGAAAACATTGTTTGCTTGCCTCCAGGAAAGTTATTAACCTATACTAAAAAACCAAAAAAATCAGGTTTCATCAACAGTCTCATATAGTCAGCTCTCAACAAAACAAGAATAGAGGTCTCTGACCGAATTCTCACTTACAACCAAATCACTGATTACAAATACCCTAGTCTCCAAGTTTGTTTGTCTCACTAAAATAAATTTCTTCTGGGGCTGCAGATGCATACCAGGGAGCCAATCAGGTGGGGAGAGGCCAGGCCTCAGTGTGAGGCGGTCAGTTTGCCATGTGGGAGCACGAAGGAGGAAGCAGACTCGGGCAAGGGTGCAGGGAAGCCTTTCTTCAAGGTCCCAGGACTCCCCATTAAATGCTACAGGAAGGCAGAATTCGTAGCATAAGAGTAGGACTAGGAGACCAAACAAGGTATGGTGATACATTAATACAGTCAGAGCTCCAAATGCAGCCTCAATAGGACACATAGCCAAGATATTTCTCATTCAGCAATGTGCACCTAACTCCAAGGTAGACAGACTCGCAGAAGTGGCAGACCTCAGCGACAAAGAAACAGAAACTGCGAATCCCAGTGAGGAAAGGTCATGGATCTAGTAGTCAGAAGTCAGGCTCCGTCTTAGCTTAGTCTCTAGATTTGTTGCCTTTGACAAGTCAGTCAACCTCCAGGGAACTCAATCTCTTCATCTGTAAAGTGAGAGTCCAATCAGATCATCTCTTAGGTCTTGTCTAATTCTAAACTACTACAGTTCCACCTTAGGATTCTAAGCCACAGAAGGAAAAAAAGCCACACTGGGCAAGCAGAGGGTCTTTCCACGCCACACATATAAGGACTGTCTATGGTGCAGAATTCAGTGCAGCCAGAAGAAGCTCTGGCTTTTCCTTAACATTCTTCCGGGTAGCTTTGCTCAGGAACAAGTTTACTCGAGCTCCGAATCTATCATTCCAAATCTATCATTCTATCATATATATCATTTGTATAGATATAAACTCCTGTACACGAGGAGGACTGTTTGCACCCATGTGGTAATGTCTCTACCCAGCTCATGGATGATCTTTCATTTCTGGGCTCCTCTTGACCAGGAGGAGTGCACAATAGTCACCAAAACGGTGGACATCGTTTCATCATCCACACAGCATTCTGCTAGTGTATGTAACATCGCCATCACAGCCGTCTATCTGGAGTTAACCAACGACAGTACCTTTCCCACGTTACTCTACCATGCAGGGTGAACCATATAGTTAGCAAAAGGCCTGCTCAGTGTATGGCTGATACAAGATAGGCCTGCTTATGACAGACAAACAAGAGCTGCTTATTAACCAGCTCTTATTGACCAGTTAATTTATACATACTGCACAGAAGTTAGTTTTGGAGGAATATTACTTGCCTGGTATGTTCTTACCCTAGATAGAGTGGGTGAATACCCCCTATGTACTTAAAATTGCTAATTACTAAGTTATTTCATAATGAAGGCTGTGCAGCACTTATAAACAACCCCAAATTTGTGAGTTCCTTCTTCAAATTATCAGACAAATTATAAATAAGATAAATTATCAGACAAAGAGAAGAGCTAAACCTCATTTCCTTGTTGTTGTCAAAATTTGAGCTGTGTTCTTTAAGATTTCCACTGGCTGTTGTGAAAAAACTCAAAATTGGTCCATTTTGGAAGAAATGTAAAACTGGCCAAATGTTCTAATAAATCTATGTTAAATTTTTGGTTCTACAATGACTGTACTACTGGATTACTTTATTTTGTTTCTCCCAAATCAGTTCTTTACTAGAGTCTGCTAAATAGGTGAATAATTAGGTATCTTTAAGAGAAGCCACTGACAATTCACATAGATGGCTACCAAGAAAAGGATCAGAGCTAAATAGCTCCAGTATTTCTTCTTTCATGTGCTACATAAGACAAGGTTACTGAAAAACATGGATTATGTTTGCTTTGAAAATCTAAGCTTTGAGATGTAATATCTTGATTGGTATCAAAGGATAAAACAAAGAAAATTAAAAACCAGCTAATGAACTTTTGCAAATATACCTGGAAAATAAATTATTTCATTTAATAACATCTTGGAGAATAGCAATGCTTCTGTAATATATTTTTACAGAAATAATTCTGCTTCTTAAAGCACAAGTTAAAATACTAAAGAAGACCAAACATCTCATAGTTGTTTTATAAAAAAGGTAGAAGAGATTTAATAAAAAGAGACAATCCTATTTTTTCCACTAGAATTGCTGCCAAAGGGAATACATATTTTAAAGATCAAGGCTTAGAAATGCTCTCCACATGGTAAACAGAATAAAACCTGTCACCGATCTGAAAAATTACATAAACAAACAGCGAATTCTGTGTAGGTGACTACAAATTAGTAAAGTGATAAAAAGTGTCACCTGGAGATAATCTCAGCAAGAAGAAATGTTTCAATTTTTTTTTTTTTTTGCCCTTTGATGGTTTGTTGATAAATGATAAAATAGGGAATTTTGTTTTCACCAGAAATCTGAAGTACACAAAAGCACCAGAACAGAATTGTTCAGCTTGTGTTAAAATGGGAATGACAGAGATTGTCTCTGGTGCCTAGGTCTTTAAATAGGAAAGCCACAGCTTACCACGTTGTATTAGAGTTTTCTATCTACATATTTTTCCCCCATAGACAGAGTCCTCCATGGGCTAGGACATCTGCTTCTCACTCATCCTGTATCTTCCGCACCTGTATATATGGTCAAGACTGGCATACAGAGAGACCTTAAACTATAGCAACTTACAATCTCATCCTTGAACCTTTCAAAAAGAGGCTGTGGGAGTAATAAACGCATTTGCCTAGAAATGACCACCTCATTCTGCTCCTTTTGAGAATGTCCATTCCACGCTGACTCACGGTCAGCTGGCAGACATGTGGCCGCGCTCTTGGCACTCCCTGTAAACCTGCTTGGGAGTCCACAAAAGGAAGAGAAGTCCATCAGGTAGCATAGGAATGAGACTTCTTGGAGATGCTGCATAGATTTCCATGGTGAGACCTATAACTTAAACCTTATACTGCTACTAACAGAACTCTAATATCAAGAGGAGAGAAAATCGGTAAGTTCAGATGGGCTCAACAGGGGATAGCAGTGAGAATTTAGATATAGACATTTCAGCTACCAGCCCAGTGGGAGTAATAATCTACCCTTCCACGTGAAACAACCTGGATGAGGTATATGAAAAATAAGAAAAAAAAGAAAAGTTTTCATGACACTGAATATTACGAGACAGAGACCAGGGGTCAATGACAGATGGGAAATGAACAAAAAGGTGACCCCAGTTCACTGCAGAGAGTTATGGCATGGGAGAGGGAAGCCTGGTGGGTTTCCTGAGTTAAGAATGATAGAGCTGAGAGTATGGGGAGACCTATAGGGCTAGACCTCAGAGATCAGAATGCCAGAGAGGAAAGAACTACACAGTGGAAACTCTACAAATCTGTGAGTGCTCACCCTTAAGCACTCAACAAACCACTGGTCAGCACACGCACATGAGGACATTACTCTAGCATGGGGACAGATCACCTGAAAGAATTAGAGGTAAGAAAGCCAAACTGCTCCCATCAGCCAGAGAAAAAACCTCAAGATTCTTAGAGAATTGAATAGAGGACTCAGAGAGTCTTGCCTTGGTAACTTCACCAAGACTAACCATTGCCCCTGCTGCGCTGTGCTTAGTTGCTCAGCGGTATCTGACTCTTTGTGAACCTGTGGACTGTATCCTGCCAGGCTCCTCTGTCCACTGGATTTCCCAGGCAAGGATACTGGAGTGGGTTGCCGTTTCCTACTCCATTCCTTCTGTGAAATTAGCACTTACCAAATGACACCTTCCACATAGGGAGAGTATAAAAAGGACTGGGATCAAAAGGTAATGGACCAGATAAGCCACTAAGTGCTTCCAGTAAAAATGAACTTTAATTCCATGTATAAAGCACTTGTGTGATAAACACACACAAACACACACACACACACACACACACACACACAGAGTTTCTGCTAGACACTAGGCTATGGTACACATCCTAACCTTTAGAGCAAAACTAACATTTCTCACTTTGTAAATCACACTGAGGCCATTTTCTTCATAGTTTATCTTCTAAACTAGGGCTATAACAAAGAAATCAATAGGATAAATTTACCACGACATAAAAACAAACACACATAAATAGACTGCAGAACAGAACTGCATCTTTATCTTCATTGGTTCTCTTGCAGAGGGAGATCCAATAAAGCTTTATGATTCCTCTTTTCACTTGTAAACCAGTAAAAGAAGCACTAGTTACTTGTTAAGCATTACACATTGTTCTTTAATGCAGAATACATCAAAATACCAGATTGGCTTTCAGACAGAAGCCCTTAGCTCTGCTGTTATACTATGTCTTTAATCATATGGGAAAAATATCAAATATTAATGAGAAACAGAATAGCTTTCATACACAGTAAATAAAACCAGTTAGCCAGGCCCATCTGCAAGACTTAAGTCATTCTTTACAGAAAAACAGTATTGCTTCAATTAATTTAGCAACACATTTTCAAAGATCAAGGGCATGAAAACAGTCAGCTAGCTTAGACCTCATTCCTTGTAACAAATAGGGGGAAAAATTTATGCAGGCAAATTAAAAAAAAACAAAACAAAATATTAGATCTCTGATTCCAAAACCAAAATTTAGTCAAGTGACATTAAGTTCCCCTTTGTTTCAGCAAGAAATGAAATGTTTTTCCTTAGAAACTCTAACTCCAATGGATAAACACATTAGAATAAACCACAAAAATGCACTGGAGCATCTGCTTTTCTATAAACAAATAAGATATCTTGCAGAAAACAAGCCTCACTGCAATCAGAACTGCACGAAATAACACACTTTACATTTGCTGATCAGATTTCAGGACAACAAACTCCACAAATATTATATCTACTTTGCAACATCTACATAAACTAAAACTGACAAGAAATCTAAATCAAGCTATTTTAATTTTTTCTAATAATTTTAGGCTTAAATAAATAAAAGGGATTAATTTCAATTTTCATTTCCTTTCAGTATATTTATATGGCACAACCACTTCTATTAGGAGGAAGCAAACCAGACTGTTGACTTTTCAACTGATTTCTCTACTGCCCCCTTCTGCTTAAACAAGACAAAGGAAGCAGGTTCTTCAGATGACAAAAATAACTTGAAGCCAGGTTAATAGAAGGCAAAATGTTGATGTATGGCAAAAACCACCACGATATTTTAAAGTAATTAGCCTCCAATTAATACAAGGAAATTCATTTTTTTAAATAAAAGGCTTACTGAATTCAGAAAAAAAAATCCAGCCTAGCAATAAGACTTGATGATCTCATTGTTTAAAAAAGAGCTTTCCATTTTCCAACATAAGTCATTTCCTGTGCATCCTGAATTCTGATCCATGTGTCAGGTTATGCAAACCCAGTAATGGCACTTATACTCTTAAGCAGGAAACAGCTTAGGAATCCATTTTGTCGTGCATGCAGCCGGCAACTTTACATTTACAGTAAAAAAAAAAAAAAAAAAAACCTACTTTAAAAACTTAGTTCCTTTAGTCCTAAAAAACAATGCAATAATATTATTTCTCACCACTGGTCAAATGTATATATTTTCTTTATGACAGGATATCTTTCTGTTAGGAACTTAGAAATTAATAGTTACTATATGATTATTGATGTATCTTTCGATCTCAATATCATTACAATGTAGCACAAACGACATAAATTCCCAGGAGGTGAATAATAGCTGTGTAATTCCGATAATGAACTTTTAAGGGAAAAGGACTACAAGAATAATAAGTGGTTCTGGAAGTGCCTATATATTATCAGTAACCAAGTACATAAATCAGAAGTACCATAAAGTGTTACAGATAATTATTTTAAATATGTAATAGAGGCGAGATTAAACAGAAAGAAAGTAGCTGAACATAGCTCTGCTTTCTAGTTTATTTCTCCGAGATTCAAATGTTAGACAAAAAAAAATAAAAATAAAATAAAGAGAAGCAGAAGATATATGTTATTGCTGTCATTCAGCCCCTAAGTAATGTCTGACTCTTTGCTACCCCATGGACAGTACCCACAAAGCTCCTCTGTCTACAGGATTTCCCAGGCAAGAAGACTAAAGTGTGTTGCCATTTCCTTCTCTAGAGGATCTTCTTGACCCAGAGGTGGAACCCGTATCTCCTGCAATGGCAGGCGTATTCTTTACCACTGAGCCACCAGCGAAGTCCAGAAGATATAAGTGCTATCTTAAAGGCCATTCAAAGGGCAAAAATGATTTTAAAAGCAGATGATGAGATGTTTTTCCAGGTAGAAGGTCTACTAAAAAATGAAACCACAGGAGATAGAACTCAGTTCCACTCTTCATTTCAAATGCACTGAACATTCATGGTGACCCTAGAAGCTTCCACCAAACACTACCGGTGAGTTAATACATGCAATAATCACATGGGATACAGCCCATCTTCACCAGTGATCAGATAAAGCAAGCTATCATTTATACCAACTCAAAACTTTCAGTGATGGGAAATATTAAAAAAGGAAAAAAGAAAAGCTGACGCTACCACCTTCTGTCAATCGAATGCCAGTTTCATCATTACAGTCACTAAGTCCGACTCCATGGATTGTAGCCCTCCTCTGTCCATGGGATTTCCCAGGTAAGAACACTAGAGTGAGTTGCAATTCCTTCTCCAGGGTATATTCCTGACCCAGGGATTGAACCTCCATCTCCTGTATTGGCAGGAGGGTTCTTTACCACTGACCCACCCGGGAAGCAATGCCAGTTCTCCAACAAACAAATCCTCCATCCTCTGTCAGGGAAACTCTTCTAAATTCAAATCTGATTGACACACCTCGAGGTGACAGGGAATGAGGTTGCTCTCAAACATCAATTCTCCCTTCTTCAATAAAGAAGACCTCCAATTTCTTTTTATTTCTCTGTTTTTAAATGCATGGTGAGTAGCAGTGCTGTGGAACCTCAGCAGAGGTTACTTCGAAGGCACGGGGCATGTGCGCTCATTGGCTTCTCTGCCTTCTTTAATGCCAAAATAATGGCTGATGCTCCAACAGCTGCTTTGAGCCATCTTCGAGAAGAAAGCTAGGTACAACGGAGCTAAAGAGAGACTCAGCTAGGACCTCTGAGGGCTTTTTAAAGCTGCTACTCCATCCCGGGAATGTTTGCCTGGTTTCTTTTATGTGAGAGTATAAACTCCTATATCTGTGCCACTGTAGTTAGGTCTCCGTTTCTTGCAGGTAAATGTTTTAACTAAAACATTCCCTCCTGAATGACTCTGTGTTACCCATCAGATGTCCTGAATCCTGCTTCTCCTTCTGTCACATGGTATACTGCTTTTGCTAAGAACACTATTCCCTGTCATGCCCCACATTTTCATAGATCAGGTTCCTCTGCATGAAACCAGACCCCAACCCACCCACTTCTGTCTTACTAAGTTCCCAGTCTCACATCCTAAGTTCAAGGGCCATTCCCACGTGGTCTCTGCTGGTCCTCTCTTCCCCTTCAAGTGAGGCCCTCCTCTTCTGTCTCTCTCTTCTCCCTCTACGGCATTCCACTCACAGCCCTCCTCACTGAATTTTAATCATCTGTATACATATCTGTCTTCTATAAATTCTTGGTCCTGAGAGCAGAGAGTGTATCATGTTCATCTCTATACCCTTAGCATCTGGCATAGTGTCTGGCTCATGACCTTTACTGGATGGCCAATATTTTGATTTATAAACGATTAATCAATGGCCAGTCAAGCTTGAATGTGACTTGTTCCGGGAAATCATTATCCTCAACCCAACCTCTCCCTCCTGTGTGCCTGCAAAACACTCTGTACATACCACTGAATAACAGACTGTGGTTAGGTATTCACACACTCGCCTCTCCTGCCAGACTGGGAGACCCAGAAGGGCAGGGACCGTGTATCACACAGGTCGGTACCAACACTGAGCACCCTGACTGACTTACAGCACTTGTTCAATAAATATTTACTCAGCGCTGACACAGAACAACTAAATGAAGAAAGGCCTTCTTTTATCTCCTGTTCATCATACACTGCTACAGTAAGGACACAAAATAATCAGAGTCTTTGCCTTGAGAAGGTTATATATACCAATAATTAGAAAGTATGAATACAGCTTTTTAGACAGAATACCATGTTGTGTCTGCAGTCTCTAGCCCGTATTATGTACTAGTCTGTAAATATTTCATGATACTAAAGATAAAACAAAAGTAATCTAGGATATAATCTTAATGCATGATATTTCTTGTTTGATGAGTATTTTAAAAATCCACTTAGTAAATATGTGGTAACAAAGAACCACTGGGAAGCTAAACATTACTGCCGATTGAGTCAGACCAAGGCTGAGACCCTTCCCTCACATTTGTTTGACTTTACTTTCCAGCATCATCATAAATTTTGAAACCCTCCCATTTTGTCAAGGATAACTGCTCTAATTAGTGTTCATTTTAATTGTAATCTTTTAAAAATGAAAGACTACAACAGTCATCTATGTCTGTCAAATAGATATTTTTTGTTTCCATACTTTTCAGTTTATTCTGAAACAAGTAACACTCTTATTTTTTTTTTTCACGTTTTAATATTAACTGCAGCTAATACCAGACTCTTAATAGTGGATAAAGACTTGCCCTGGCCTTCCTGGTGGCTCAGAGTGCAACCCCTGGATCCGGAGGAGGGTATGGCAATCCACTCCAGTATTCTTGCCTGGGAAATCCCATGAACAGAGGAGCCTGGAGGGCTACAGTCCACAGGGTCACAGAGTTGGAAACGACTGAGCCACTAATACTTTCACTTTTGCTTTCAAAGACTTGCCCTATAGGGGAAGGAGGAAGAATGAATTCTGGACACTGGTCCTTAAATGAGTATTCAGTGATGTCATTCTGGGAAAAAGAACACAGTCTTAATGATGGCATCTAGGAATACTACCTATGACAGGAGCATCATAACATAACAAAGAGATTTACTAAAAGATTTCTAATAAAACAAAATATCATAAACTAAGTAAAAATTTTCATGCTCAGAATAAGACACCAGTTAATACAATACCTATATCCTTTTATAGTAACATATCATCTCCAACAAGCTACTGTGATATCTGAAAAGATTTATATTTCCAAGGGAAAAAGAATCCCCCTTCATTCTCTCAAACTTTAAAAAGAAACATATTTTATAGAATAGAAGGAAAAACTGATAACACACACAAAAAAGAAAAAAAATTTCCAACATTTTATGGAGCCAAGAAGACACAATATCAAGAACATACACGTGTTCATCTCCAGCACACACATCTACATCCTTATGAAAATGTATTCATATAAGATGTTACCAAGAATTCTGAAAACTCCTCCTTATTGCCAAATGATAAATTGCTAAAGCCCCAAACATCTGTCATGTATTTCAAAACTGATTCACTAAATATTAATCCTATTACATGTTAATGAAATATCCCCAATTGCCAAATAATTTTCAAAGATGCACTTCCTCGTTAAAGAAAAAAATGACATACTTGACTAAAGGACATATTTCATTTAACTCTTACTGAACCTTTTCATTGAACACTAGGTGGTCATGCTGGTAAGTCCAGCTTAATAACAGAGCTGGAACTCAGAGACCAAATGCAAGACGGCAGTGTGTGCCGTGACAGGCTAAACGCAACTGATGTCCTAACCAAGAAGTCAAGTAAACATTCTCCCTGCTATGCACAACTACTTTCATATCTGAACCCAAACAAAACAATGTGGAATATAGCAATTAGTAATGTCAGGCCAATCCTATGGTTCCCAAAGGAGGCATAATTTTATATCTATGGTTCATGGAATTTATTCAGAGGAAGTTTCTGTCAGTGGAAAACATACTTTGAGTTTTCTGGGTTTTACTTTGGTTTCCAGGGAACATCATCTCTAGAATGTTTAGTGAAGTCCAGTAAAAGAGAAAGATTAAAGGGGAGAGAAGAAACTATCCTCTACAATGAATTCTCTTCCTTTTTCACCCTGTTCTCTCACCAAAAACTGAATAACTTTGGTCAAAAATGGAGTTCAAAACCACAGAAATCCAAAATTCTGAAGTACCAGAATGCCTACCAGATGATAACTGGAGCTGAGTATGTTCAAAGCAATTCAATATTAAACAGAACTTCATGCTGGGTGTAGATCAGGGCCCAGACAGAAGAAGAGCCACAGCTGCAGTGGCCTAAGTCAGTCTGGGCTGGAAAATATTACCTTTTTTTTCTTTCTTTCCTTTAAGTCAGTAATTCTATTTACATAGCATGTCTTTTTAAATTGTATTTATTTATTTTTAATTGATCGATGATTTATTTACAATATTGGTTTGATTTCTGTGATACATCAACATGAATTAACCGTAGGTGTATCTCTGTCCCTTCCATCTTGAATTTCCCTCCCACCTTCCGCCTATTCCCACTTCTCTATTCCCAGTTTGAGTTCTCTGAGTCATATAACAAATTCCCATTAGTTATTTATTTACATACAGTGTATATTCTTCCATGCTACTCTCTCTTTCACCTCACCCTCTCTCTCCTCTCCCCGACCCTTGTCCAAAATTCTGTTCTCTATGTCTGTGTATCCACTGCTGCTCTGTGAATAGGTTCATCAGTACCATCTTTCTTAAGCCTGAATGTACACATATAGATGATCCACTTCGTGGCACAGCAGAAACTAATGCGACATTATAAAGCAATGCCAATAAAAAAATAAAGATAAAAATTTTAAAAATACCTTTTCTAACAGAGACAATCCTTGGTTTGCATCTTTATATTTTTGTTCCTAATAAAACTAAAGGCATTTAAATTCTATTACATGGTTTTATTGTTTTACATAAGGTAATATACAAACTACTAGCATATAAGTCCAAAAGACCTAATTAAATCATCACACAGAAATGCATGCTGTCCTCAGAGAACCAACTTATGGTTACCAGGCAGGGAAGGTTGAGGGAAGGGATAGTTAGGGAATTGGGATTGGCAAGTATACACTGCTATATTTAAATTGGATAACCCACAAGGAACTATTGTATAGCACAGGGAACTCTGCTCAATGTTATATGACAGCCTGTATGGAAGGGGCATGTGGGGAGATATGTCTATGTATGACTAAATCCTTATACTGTCCACCTGAAATGATCCTGATATTGTTAATTGGCTTTACTAAAATACAAAATAGGCTTCCCTGGTGGCTCAGATGGTAAAGAATCTGCCTGTAATGCAGGAGATCTGGATTTGATCCCTGAGTTGGGAAGATCCCCTGGAGGAGGGCATGGCAACGAACTCCAGCAGTCTGACCTGGAGAATCTCCATGGACAGAGGAGCCTACAGTCCATGGGGTCACAAAGAGTCGGATGTGACTGAGTGACTAAGCACACAACAATATAAAATTAAAAGTTAAAAAAGAAAAAAATGCAACTGTCAAATTTTCTGTTTTTTTCTTCCAAGAAATGTGTTATTTCATACAGAAACCATCAAAGTAATACCAGCCCCAGCTTCAAAGGCTGAGCCTAGTTCTCCACCTGCGTTCATCAGCCATTCTTCCCATCAGTTCTTCATGCAGTTCATCTCAGCCACCCCTTTCACTATCCTCTGTCACTGTCATCTATAAATGCATTGCATGCATGCATGTGTACAGGATCCGTCATATCTGGCTCTTTGAGATCCCAGGGACTGTGGTCCACCAGACTCCTCTATTCATGGGATTTCCCAGGCAAGAACACTGGAGTGGGTTGCCTTTTCCCCCTCCGGTGGATCTTCCCAACCAAGGGATCGAACCTGAGTCTCCTGCATTTCCTGTACTGCAGGGAGATTCTTTACTGCTGACCGTTACATTTTCTATATTTTTAAGTCTCTTTACCTAATATCCTTAGAAAGGAAATTTTGTCTTTGTATATACATCATTGCTAAAGCCTAATAGCATATTCTGTGCTTAAAAATGGTCAATATATATTTGTTGAATAAATAATGAATTAGACTACAACTATTACTGTGAAAGTAATGGTCAGTTTTAATAAGCAAAAAATAATCTTTCTGAAGTATTTAAACCTATATTCTTGATTTAATTCTCTTGCTGCTGCGGTTTAGTCACTAAGTCATGTTCAACTCTGCGACCCCATGGACTGGAGCCTGCCAGGCTCCACCATGCATGAGATTTCTCAGGCAAGAATACTGGAGTGGGTTGCCATTTTCTTCTCCAGAGGATCTTCCTGACTCAGGGATCAAACCTGCGTCTCCTATTGGCAGGTGGATCCACCTTTGTTCTGTTGCTAACTGGCTAATGATTTAGGGCAATTCAATAACCTCTTCAGTTTTCTGTTTCTCCATCTATTAAAGATGAAGTTGGCCAAGGTGATTTATTTTTTGTTTTTGTTTTTGTTTTTTTATTGGTTTTGCCATACAATGACATGAAACCGCCATGAGTTTACATATGCTCCCCCTCCAGAACCCCCCTCCCTCCTCCCTCCTGATTCCCTCCCCCTGGGTCATCTCGGTGCACCAGCCCCGAGCATCAACCCTGGGCTGGAGATTGATTTCACATATGATAATTAACATGTTTCAATGCCATTCTCCCATATCATCCCACCCTTTCCCTCATCCACAGAGTCCACGTGTCTGATCTATACATCTGCGTTCCTTTTGCTGTCTCGCATGCAGGGTTCTTGCTGCCATCTTTCTAAATTCCATATATATGTGTTAGTATACTGTATTGTTGTTTTTCCTTCTGGCTTACTTCACTCTGGATAATAGGCTCCAGTTCCGTCCACCTGAGTAGAACTGATTCAAATGAATTTTTTTTTAATGCTGAGTAATATTCCATTGTGTGTATGTACCACAGCTTTCTTATCCATTCGTCAGTTGATGGGCATCTAGGTTGCTTCCATGTCCTGGCTATTGTAAACAAAGCAGCGATGAACATTGGGGTACACGTGGCTCTTTCAATTCTGGTTTCCTCGGTGTATATGCCCAGCAGTGGGATTGCTGGGTCATATGGCATGTGTATTTGCAGTTTTTTAAGGAACCTCCACACTGTTTTCCATAGTGGCTGTATTAGTTTGGAGAAGACTCTTGAGAGTCCCTTGGACTGCAAGGCGATCCAACCAGTCCATCCTAAAGGAAATCAGTCCTGGGTGTTCATTGGAAGGACTGATGTTGAAGCTGAAACTCCAATATTTTTGCCACCTAATGTGAAGAGCTGACTCACTGGAAAAGACCCTGATGTTGGGAAAGATTGGGGGCAGGAGGAGAAGGGGACGACAAAAGATGAGATGGTTGGATGGCATACCGACTCAATGCACATGAGTTTGGGTAAACTCTGGGAGTTGGTAATGGACAGAGAGGCCTGGGGTGCTGTGGTTCATGGGGTCACAAAAGAGTTGCACATGACTGAGCGACTAAACTGAACTGAAATAAGTATACATAGACACACACAGAGTAACCATAAATGTAACAGCTGCAAATGCAGATTGATGCAGGTATGTTGTATAAAACACCATGATTTGGTGACATGATTTTCCAAAATGGTGAACAACTCTGATACAAATTCAAATGAAACAAAGTATAATCCTTTCTCAATTTACATTCAAGGAAATTGCAGTCTTTGAAAATTTAGATATTAAAATGTATAGGAAACTTTGTGTCTCTAAATAAACTGGGGTTGGATTCTAAATTTAGATAATTATAAACAGGAATTTTCCATATACAGAAAAGTCCAGTGAGACATTGGAAAGACTTGTAGGATGCAAGATAAGTCTTTGTTATAGAAGACTGTCCTGGGTAGCATGCCCGGCTCCAGTTTCCCATTGTGATCATTGAGAACATCCAAAAATGGCCCCAGGGCAGTGCCGCTCCCACTGAGAACTACTGGTCTGAAGCTGTTGCTCACCACTGGTGCCCCCGTGGGGTCCTGTCCAGGCTGCAGTGCTCTTTGCTTCCTGACTTAGCTTGGCACCACTCTGAAACACGTGTGGTACCCCTTCCTGCTCTGGGACTTTTCTTTTTGAAGCACTTTCCAGTTGTCTGGCTGATAACTTACAGGGATGCTGAAATCTGCTCAGGTGGTTTCTAATTCTCCTGATTCCTCAGCCGCTTTCTTGAGATACATTTTATAGATTCTTCAAAGGTTATTATGTATAAAAGGAAGTGAATCATTTTGTACTCCTTTTCAGCACCTTTCTGACTACAGAACTAGTTGTTGTTGTTCTTGCTGGCGATTTATTGACTGATTGGCTGTTTTTCTTTCTGTTGTCATCTAAATTTCATGGCCATGTCCTGGCATTTGTCTGTTGCTCAGTATCCCTGCCGCCACTTCTGATTGTGATCATCATCACTGTTGTGGTTCTCTTTCACTCTCACGCCTCTTAACTTTATCAAAATATCTTTTATGATATGTCACCACTCCATTGGAGTATTTCTTTCCTTCCAATTCATCAATATCATGGTCCTCTGCTGTGCTTTTAAAATTTCTGTAATCTCAGGGATCATTTCTTTGTATTGTTTTTTTTAAAAAATCATTTTGTTTGTTTGCTCCTTTTTTGTTCTGTCTATACCAGAATGGGAAATATCTAAAAGACTTGATCTAGAAAGCCCTAGTTTCTTTGTCACAGAAACCTCTAGTATGTAATGTAGTTGTCACGTTTACCACATGGGCACAGTAAGATTTTGTCTTTCGTTTGGTATGACAGATAATAGTCAGTACATGTTCTTGAGATAAATGAAATGATCAAAGTTGTATTCTAATGACTTCAATTATAGTCATTCTAAAAGTGAGTCTTGTGGGGGTTTTTTTTGAGAAAAATTGGATGTGGATTCTATTTCAATATGTAGAGTATTAAGAAACTTATTCAAGGTTTTAAGTATGCCATCATCATCATCTTTACCAACTAGAGGAAATTTCCGTAACGGTTGACACATCAGAAATCCGTTAAAGGAAATAGGGTCAGGTTTTGTTTCGAGTACAAGTTCAGACTACTGCAGGGTCATGCGTGGCCTGGGATGAGAATGACCCAGGTCCCCTGGGTGACCATGAGACATGTTCAAGCTTGAGACATCACAGCCAGTTGTTTTCTTTTTTAAAATTATGCTATTTGTGTGTCTCTCTAGCACTTAGGACACCTGCCTTATGTTACATTAATCTTTTTCTTATTTCCCCTCCCATTAGATAGAAGCACTAGGGGTCATCTTAGCAGGGCTGTGCAGTCACATTGCCTCAGCAGTGTGTGCTCAGTAGCTAAGTCAGGTCTGACTCTTTGTGACCCCATGTACTGTAACCTTCCAGGCTCCTCTATACATGGACTTTTCCAGGCAAGAATACTGAAGCTCGTTGCCATTTCCTCTTCCAGGGGTTCTTTCAACCCAGAGATTGAACCTGAGTCTCCTGCATTGATAGGCAGATTTCTTTACCACTGAGGCACCAACTATTACACTTAATCAGGGATCAGTACATGTTAGGAAATTGACTCTCCTCACACTTCATCTTCTCATTAGAGCACAGCATCTTCGAATTTTATGACATTTCTTTAATTACCTTCAAAGAATTTTAGATGCTGATTCAGTTAATATTGGTCTTCCCTTGTGGCTCAGCTAGTAAAGAATCTACCTGCAACGTGGGAGACCTAGGTTTGATCCCTGGGTTGGGAAGATCCTCTGGAGAAGGAAAAGGTTACCCACTCTGGTATTCTGGCTTAGAGAATTCAAGAATAGTCCATGGGGTCACAAAGAGTTTGCCACGACTGAGCGACTTTCACTGCACTTTGGGCTTCCCTGATAGCTCAGTTGGTAAAGAATCCACCAGTAATGCAGGAGGCCCTGGTTGGATTCCTGGCTCTGGAAGATCCAATGGAGAAGGGGTAGGCTAACCCAGTCCAGTGTTCTTGGGCTTCCCTTGTGGCTCAGCTGGTAAAGAATCTGCCTGCAATGTGAGAGACCTGGGTTTGATCCCTGGGTTGGGAAGATCCCCTGGAGAAGGGAAAGGCTACTTACTCCAGTATTCTGGCCTGGAGAATTCCATGGACTCTATAGTCCATGGGGTGGCAAACAGTCAGACACAACTGAGAAACTTTCAATCGGTTAAAATAACCTTTTAAAAAATCATAGATTTATAGACTTCTATCAATGGAAAGAATTTCTTTAAAAAAAAATCACCTTGGTTTATGTCGGAGAGTGTTTTGCCTATGTTATCCTCTAGGAGTTTTATAGTTTCTAGTCTTATGCTTAGATCTTTGATCCATTTTGAGTTTATTTTTGTGTATGGTGTTAGAAAGTGTTCTAGTTTCATTCTTTTACAAGTGGCTGTCCAGTTTTCCCAGCACCACTTGTTAAAGAGATTGTCTTTTCTCCATTGTATATTCTTGCCTCCTTTGTCCAAGATAAGGTGTCCATAGATGTGTGGATTTTTCTCTGGGCTTTCTATTTTGTTCCATTGATCCATATTTCTGTCTTTGTGCCAGTACCATACTGTCTTAATGACTGTGGATTTGTAGTATAGCCTAAAGTCAGGTAGGTTGATTCCTCCAGTTCCATTTTTCTTTCTCAAGATTGTTTTGGCTATACGAGGTTTTTTGTATTTCCATACAAATTGTGAAATTATTTGTTCTAATTCTCTGAAAAAGACCTCTGGTAGCTTAATAGGAATTGCATTGAATCTATAGATTGCTCTGGGTAGTATACTCATTTTCACTATATTGATTCTTCCAATCCACAAACACGGCACATTTCTCCATCTCTTTGTGTCCTCTTTGATTTCTTTCATCAGTGTTTTATAGTTTTCTATATACAAGTCTTTTGATTCTTTAGGTAGAAATACTCCTAAGTATTTTATTCTTTTTGTTTCGATGGTGAATGGAATTGTTTCCTTAATTTCTCTTTCTGATTTCTCACTGTTAGTGTATAGGAATGCCAGGGATTTCTGTGTGTTGATTTTGTATCCTATACAAACTTTACTATATTCACTGATTAGCTCTAATAATTTTCTGGTAGAGTCTTTAGGGTTTTCAATGTAGAGGATCATGTCATCTGCAAACAGAGAGAGTTTTACTTCTTCTTTTCCAATCTGGATCCCTTTAGTTTCTTTATCTGCTCTGATTGCTGTGGCCAAGACTTCCAAAACTATGTTAAATAGTAGTGGTGAGAGTGGGCACCCTTGTCTTGTTCCTGACTTCAGGGGAAATGCTTTCAGTTTTTCACCATTGAGGATAATGTTTGCTGTGGGTTTGTCATATATAGCTTTTATTATGTTGAGGTATGTTCCTTCTATTCCTGCTTTTTGGAGGGTTTTTTTCATAAATGGATGTTGAATTTTGTCAAAGGCTTTCTCTGCATCTATTGGGATAACAGGCAAAACACTCTCCGACATAAACCAAAGCGGGATCCTCTATGACCCACCTCCTAGAATATTGGAAATAAAAGCACAAATAAACAAATGGGACCTAATTAAAATTAAAAGCTTCTGCACAACAAAGGAAACTATAAGCAAGGTGAAAAGACAGCCTTCAGAATGGGAGAAAATAATAGCCAATGAAGCAACGGACAAACAATTAATCTCAAAAATATACAAGCAACTCCTGCAGCTCCATTCTAGAAAAATAAATGACCCAATCAAAAAGTGGGCCAAAGAACTTGACAGACATTTCTACAAAGAAGACATAAAAATGGCTAACAAACACATGAAAAGATGTTCAACATCACTCATTATCAGAGAAATGCAAATCAAAACCACAATGAGGTACCACTTTACACCAGTCAGAATGGCTGCCATCCAAAAGTCTACAAGCAATAAATGCTGGAGAGGATGTGGAGAAAAGGGAACCCTCTTACACTGTTGGTGGGAATGCAAAGTAGTACAGCCACTATGGAAAACAGTGTGGAGGTTCCTTAAAAAACTGCAAATACACATGCCATATGACCCAGCAATCCCACTGCTGGGCATATACACCGAGGAAACCAGAATTGAAAGAGCCACGTGTACCCCAATGTTCATCGCTGCTTTGTTTACAACAGCCAGGACATGGAAGCAGCCTAGATGCCCATCAACTCACGAATGGATAAGAAAGCTGAGGTACATATACACAATGGAATATTACTCAGCATTAAAAAAAAATTCATTTGCATCAGTTCTACTCAGGTGGACGGAACTGGAGCCTATTATCCAGAGTGAAGTAAGCCAGAAGGAAAAACAACAATACAGTATACTAACGCATATATATGGAATTTAGAAAGATGGTAACAAGAACCCAGCATGCGAGACAGCAAAAGGAACGCAGATGTATACAACACACTCGTGGACTCTGTGGATGAGGGCAAGGGTGGGATGATATGGAAGAATGGCGTTGAAACATGTTAATTATCATATGTCTAATCAATCGCCAGCCCAGGATTGATGCTCAGGGCTGGTGCAATGAGATTTCCTGGGGGGGAGGGAGGAGGGAGGGGATTTCTGGAGGGGGAGCATATGTAAACCCATGGTGATCATGTCATTGTACGGCAAAACTAATAAAAAAAAAAAAGAGTCTTCTCCAACACCACAGTTCAAAAGCATTAATTCTTCGGCACTCAGCTTTCTTTATAGTTAAACTCTCACATTCACACATAACTACTGGAAAAACCATAGCCTTGGACTTTGTTGACAAAGTAATGTCTCTGCTTTTTAATATGCTGTCTAGGTTGGTCTTAACGTTCCTTCCAAGAAGTAAGCGTCTTTTAATTTCATGGCTGCAATCACCATATGCAGTGATTTTGGAGCCCCCCAAAATAAAGTCAGCCACTGTTTCCACTGTTTCCCTATCTATTTGCCATGAAGTAATGGGACCAGATGCCACAATCTTAGTTTTCTGAATGTACTTATTTAGTCATTATTATTTAGTCACTTATTATTTAGATACGTATTTAGTCATAATTTCAAAATTTCAAATATAAAGAACTTTGGCCAATACTCATTTGAATGTTGTTTGACTTTAATCCAAACTTACTCATGAGAAATAGGTTCAAATATCTGATTATCTCATTATATCTCTTAGCAGAGTAACAAACAAGTATTTACATAGTAAAATGCATTTAAAGTTATCTTTCAGGACCTTCCTGGCAGTCTAGAGGTTAAGGTTCCATGCTTCCACTGAAGGGGACCGTTTTTGACCCCTGGTCAGGGAACTAGATCCCACACGCCACAACTAAAGATCCCGTGGGCCATAACTAAGACTTGGGGCAGCTAAACAAAGAAATATTTTAAAGTTATCTTTCTTTTTTATAATCACAGCATTATTTTAATTTCAAAATTCAATGTATAGGTGGTTCTATTAGCTGTCAATTTCATTTCAAAAATAAAGGGGGTATGTTCCAAAAGATGCTATGAAGAGGGGGCAATGAATCCGATATGGCTGGTAATGAATGCTTTAGCTGCATCAGGGAAAACTATAGAATAGATTCTGCTTTTCCTATAGAGAAAGGCAAAGGGTAATAGTATCAAAGGTTGATGCTAGCACTGAAGAAGAAAACTTCACCTGACCATGGCTAGAATAGGAGATGGGAAAGGGCAGCTTTCCTATCCTTTCAGCTGCACCATCTAACCAGGCTGCATAAACAGCTGACTGACTCTCATTCACAGAAAAGGTACAGGCTTTCTTGTCAAAACTGCAACTGAGATAAGACCTAGTATTTTCAGAAGTACTGTTGTTTCCATGTCATGATACTCTATTGGAAAGTATCAGACAAAAGACAGGCAGCAAATTTGAATCTGCAGAACTGCTCTCTATTTTCTGTTTTATATTGCTTTTAAAGAACTACTTTCTAAACTAGTCTAATCTGTACACTCACCGCAGTGGGGCAGAGACATTGAGGGAGACATGCAAGGGAAAAGAAAAGAGGAAGCTAAAGTGGGTGTATATATAGCTCATCATTTCTATGACGAAGGTTATTAGCATCAGTATCAGTTTGTTATTATTAACAATTTGTACTACACATAATAATGGTAGAAATGTATATACAAGGTAAAACCCTATTTGGTAGAGATAATGATATGAACAAAGACCTTCAAGTTTCCCTTCAAGTGTCCTCTTCTCAGTGTAGTTCATATATACAAGGGAACATTACTCAGCCATAAAAAGGAACAAAATTGAGTCATTTGTAGTTATGTGGATGGACCTTGAGTTTGTAATACAGTCTGAAGTCAGAGAGAGAAAAACAATATCATGTATTAATGCATATGGATGAAATCTAGAAAAACGGTACTGATGGACCTATTTGTAGGGGAGGAATAGAGATGCAGATGTAGAGAAGGGACTTGTGTACACAGTGCGGTAAGGAGAGGATGGGGCTGAGAAAGTAGCACTGACATAGCTATACTGTTGTTTGTAAAACAGGTAGTTAGTGGGAAACTATAACACAGGTTGCTCAGCTTGGGGCTCTGTGACGAACTAGAGGGGTGGGATGGGGGATGGGGGGCTCCAGAAGAAGGGGATATATGTATACATTTAGCTGATTCACTTTGTTGTACAGCAGAAAGTATACAACATTGTAAAGCAATTATATTCCAATTTTAAAAAATGTCATCTTTTTAGCGAGGCTTAAAGTGACTCCATGTTTAAAACCACGATTTACTCTGCAATCTACACTTCTGGTCCCTATAGAGATGCTCAATTCTGTCCCATAGCTCTGCTCAATTTCTAGCATGCTACATAATTTACTTATTTATTATGATTATCAGTGCCTCCTGTTACTAAAACAGAAGCTCCACAAGGGGAGGAACCACCGCCTGTTTTGTTTGCTTTATATTCCAGCATCTAAAAAGGGGGGCTGAAACAGTAGGTGGCCTGTACCTATTTGTGTAAAGAATGAACAGTGACACCTACCATTAACTGGATGCTTTCTATGTACCAGAAGCATTATAAAGTGCTTTACAGAGAGGATTTATTTAATCCTTACTAATAGATCCTGCAAGGTAAATTATTAACCTCCATATTACAGATGAGAAAACTGGAATTTTGAGAAGCTAAGAAAGCTGTTTAATATGGACAGCCAGTGAGCAGTGGGGCTGGCATTCATGTCAAGTCCAGGCAGTGTGAGAGGAAAGTCTGTCCAGTGATTAATGCGATGGACCTAGGCAGAGCTCAGACCCCATCATTCTCCTCTCAGGAGATGAAAGAGGTCTCTGGATCACTCAGCCCCAGTGATAATCCCAATTTTACTCACTGGCACCCTCAGCAGGGGGCTTCTCTGGTGGCTCAAGTGGCTTGGACAGCAAGGAGATCAAACTAGTCAATCCTAAAGAACATCAACCCTGAATATTCACTGGAAGGACTGATGATGAAGCAGAAGCTCCAATACTTTGGCCACTTGATGCGAAGAGCCGACTCATTGGAAAAGACCCTGATGCTGGAAAAGACTGAAGGGAGGAGGCAACAGAGGATGAGAAGGTTAGATGACATCACTGACTCAATGGACATGAATTTAGCAAACTCTGGGAGATGGTGAAGGACAGGGAAGCCTGGCGTGCTGCAGTTCATGAGGTCACAGAGAGTCAGACACAACTTAGCAACTGAACAACAATACCCTCAGCAAAATATGCACAATAAAAGACACTGTTTTAATGCACCTGTGTTTCTAAATACCTCAGTTTGGGGTATTACAAGCTTTGATAGGTAATTGTTGACTTAATACCTCTAAAACAAAGAATGCCTTGCCCCTAAACACTCTGTGAGACAAAAGGAAATTTATCAAATGCAATAAAAATGAAACTTAAGAACAGAGAAGAGCATGGCTGATCTCAGCTTCCTAAAGTGACATTTTACATTTTCTCATTTCTCAAATTATCTTTGAGGGACTAACCTTTTGACATTCCGAGCTCTTTTCTTTCAACTCATAGCATCTTCTGCTGCGTGTTCACTATTCAAACTGGACCAAAGGGAACAATGACAGTCTGCATCTATGCTGCTGCTGTTTAATCAACTCTGAATAAAGCACTTGGTACACATAAGAAAAGGCACGTGTGTCAAGGGACTCACGAGAGGTTATAGGAAGGGGCTGCCAGGAGAGGACTCATCTCTTCATGGGAAAAGAGTAATTCTCTATCAGGCTGAGGAAATTCTGAATACATTTCTTTCTCTCTTTTTTAAGATTGAATTATTTTAAGATAATTCTACAGTACCTGTTATCTGATAAGGCAAAGACTGTATTAAACTCGTAACATAAATATTCATAAATGCATCACAATAAATTCTTCGGTATGCCCTTTACCGAATTATCTTAAGTATTTCTATAATTTAAAGTTCTGATGAATCAAGATGCAATTGTAGCTACATCTCCTCCTATTCAAAGGCACAGAGACTAGGAAACTAAGAACATTCAGTGATGCTACAATCTGAAGACAAGTTAAAAAAGCAAAGAAAGGAAAGAGAATCCCCAAGACGACAGGTTCTCCAGAAGTAGGTGACCACAGACAGTGACCTGCAAAGTGACTTACACAATTCATTACATCACTTTGAGTGGCCATAGCTTAGAATTAAGGCTTAATCTCTAGCCTAAACTACGGTTTTTCCAGGAGTCATGTATGGATGTGAGAGCTGGACCATGAAGAAGGTTGAGTGCTTAAGAATTGAGACTTTCGAAATATGGTGCTAAAGAAGCCTCTTAAGAGTCCCTTGAACAGCAAAGAGATCAAGCCAGTCAATCCTAAAGGAAGTCAATCCTGAATATTCACTGGAAGGACAGATGCTGAAACTGAAGTTCTAATACTTTGGCCACCTGAGGTGAAAAGCCAACTCACTGGAAAAGACCCTGATGCTGGGAAAATTTGAAGGCAGGAGGAGAAGGGGACAACAGAGGATGAAATGGTTGGATGGCATCACCAACTCAATGGACATGAGCTTGAGCAAGCTCTAGGAGATGGTAAAGGACAGGGAAGCCTGGCATGCTGCAGTTCGTGGGGTCACAAAGAATCAGACATGACTGAGCAACTGAACAACAACAACAATATATAGACAAAATTACCTCCAAAAAGACTTAGGCTCCTTCACTCTTTTATATAGTTTCTAGACCTCAATATCTTTGGTGTTATAAACAGCAGGAGAATTTGCTCAAATTGGGCTCCTATTACAAGTAGTATGCCCACTGAATTTTTAATTACAAAATAGGTAATGCAGAGTGACTGCCTCCCCTAAGAATACCAATGTATGCTAAAATGTACTGATTCTTACAGAGTGATTGTCCTTTTAAAATTCAAAACTGCATCACTTAAAGAAAATTACAACCTATATTTATTATTTATAAAGAAGCTAGAAATCTTAAGTGAAAACAATGCATTTCTGTTTTCAAAAATCCAATTTCTATTCTCCTTAAATAACAGAGGATTTTAATCTCCTCCTAATCACAAGGATAAAATGCTGCTTGGATCAAAAGCAGCAGTTACACACAATCACTGCAGTTCAGATGGTTCTGACCATTTTGAAAGAGATCAGTTTTGCATTTCCATTTCTCCTGCCTAAACCAACACAGGGGTTTAACAGACTAGAGGATCCTTTCCTCTAGTCCCTTTACTTTCTAATCTATCGTTGACATTATTACCTGAATTATCTTACTAAATCATCATAATCATGTTATTCTCTTGCTTAGAAACTTTAAATAGCTCCCTATTTACTACAGTACAAAGTCCAAACTTCATACCAGAGCATTCAAGAACCCCATAATCAACGTTCATTTCATCTGTCCAGTCCCCTGTTGTTTAGTTGCTAAATCATGTCCAATGCTTTGTGACCCTATGGACTGTAGCCCACCAGGCTCCTCCATCCATTGGATCTCCCAGGCAAGTATACTGAAGTGGATTGCTATTTCCTTCTGCAGGAAATCTTCCCAACCCAGGGATCAAACCTGCATCTCTTGCATCTCCTGCATTGCCAGGTGGACTTTTTTCCTTTTTTTTTTTAACCGTTGAATCACCAGGGAAGCCTTTCAGTCCCCTACATGATAATAAAGCTCAACAGCTCCAGGGCTTCAAGGACTGGGTACACACAGAGCCCTTCCCTCCACTGATCAGCCTCACTCCACATATATTCTACTTTTTTCATTGAAGATATTCCTTTTTTTTTTTTTTATTGGTTTTGCCATACAATGACATGAAATCGCCATGGGTTTACATATGCTCCCCCTCCAGAACCCCCCTCCCTGAAGATATTCCTGATCCTCACAGTTACACTTACTTGTTTCTTCCTTTGCATTCCCACTACACACAGAGTTTTACCACTGGAATGATGCCTAGTGTATCATGATTAGCATTATCAGAGGCTGCTTGCATTGCCCTCTTGCTTGCTACTGTACAAGATCAAAGATTCTGTCTGGTTTAACTCCAGATTATCAGCGCTATCTAACAAAGAGAACCATGTACATGGCAGTTGCCTTGAAGTGAATGCTTACTGAGTGAAAGAAGGAATGAACCATGCAGTCACTCATCCACCTGTAAGAAGGGGGAAAGATGAAGCTGTGAATCAAAGACAAGGTTTTGAACACCTGCGCTTACACATGCCATCACCACAGGTTTCTCAAGATACAAGGTAAACTTACCAAAATCAAGTAAGAGTGTGTGTGATTTGGGCACCTGCGTGCACACAAGAACAATGGATGCACAAAATTTTAAAACCAATACCATTTATAATTGCTCAAAAATAAAATAGTTGTAAATCTAACGAAACATGGATAGGATCTGTATGAAGAAAACTACAAGTTGATCAAGGAAATTATAGAAAATCTAAGTAAATGGAGAGACATATCATTTTCACGGATTAGAAAACTTCACATGGTAAAAAAGGTAAATTCTCCCCAGGTTGATACATAGATTTAATGTAATTAGCATCAGAATCCTAGCAACAAATTTTGTAGCTATATAAAAGATTATTCTAAAATATATTTGGGGAACTTCCCTGGTGGTCCAGTGGTTAAGACTCCACACTTCCACTGCAGGGGGCGTGGGTTCAATCTGGTTGGGGAAGTATGAGCCCATATACCACAGTTAAATTTTTTTTTTTTTTTATTTGAAAAGCCAAAGGAACTAGAATAGCTAAAACTATAATGGGAAAGAAAAAAGGGAAAGGTATCAGTCTACATGATTTTAAGATACTACACAGCTTATGGTGATTGCTAAAGGCATAGACACACAGAGCAACGAAACAGAACAGCAAGTCCAGAAACAAAGATAAAATCTTTTGGGTTCAGGACTAGGCAAAGAGCTCCTAGACAACACCAAAAGAACTATCCAAAAAATATTAAATACTACTGATAAACTAGACTTCAACAAAATGAAAAGATGAATTACACACTAGGAGAAACTACTTCCAAATCATGTATCTGATAAACAACTAGAATCTAGAACAGATAAAGAACACTCAAACCTCAACAGTTTGAAAAATTGAACATTTGATTTAATGCAGAGAAGGTGACTTTCCCACAACACATCATTTTAATCAGCTCTTTTAACATGACTGAGGGAAAATGCTCCCAGGCTCTGCAGTTACTGAAAATATCAGTTGGTCCAGTTCCCATAATGTCAGGCAAGGATGAGAGTGTTTTCCATAGTAAATCTCTATATTTTACTAAATGGAAAAGCTAGAAAACTTAAAAAAAAAAAAAAAAACCTTCAAAAGGCCTGGATGTTATTTACCTTGCTATATGATGATAATATCTCATTGCCCCTTCAGTAGTTTTCAATTTTGTTTTCCTTAGTTGGGAATTTCTACAAAAAGAAGGGTGAAGGGGCCCATCTGTTAAAACCGCTGATCTGCCCTAAAACCTGATTCTTGACTCATGTCATCATTATTGGCAGCAACTAATGGAGGGAGGTGTATACTATACTGGGCGCAGCATGAAGAAACATCCTCTTAAAGAAATTAAAATTTTCGCTCTTTCATGAGCATATTTTTAAAAAAGTAGCAGAGTAAGAGCACAATAAATTCAACTGCTATCAAAACAATACTTGAAAACATTTCATTATTTTAATAACAGTCAGAGCTAAGTTATCAATTGACACTGCAGTGGCTCTTATTACAATTAAAATTATATTCTAAGTTTTCATTTTAAGCTCCATAATTAAACCATTGCCATCGATAGGCTGAAACTACTTCAAAAGGAATACATTATTGTTTTGATCAAACTATTTAAAAATGCATGATATTTGTACCAGAAGAACCATTTCCATACACAGGCAAAGATAGCCCTGGGGAAATGACTAGTGAACCTTCAGATAAAATGACATTTTAATCTTCCTTTATAAACCACATCTCCTACCTAGCTTCATAAGCATGTCAGCTCACTTTGTCACTTGCTGTATTACATTAAGAAAAATGTTTTTATTTTCTCACCTTTCCTTCTAGAAGTGGCATATGACTGACATTTCAAGAAGAATCGCCTTTACTTTGAAAAATTTTCTTTTAGAAATAGTACTCCAAAAGTATATTTCAACCTAAATTCCATTAAGACATATTTTAAATTGGGGCTTTTCATAAAAGCATTTAATAAACATGCATGTATTCAGCTCAGCTAGATCATTTATATAATTTATAGATAATCTAGATAATTTATAAATGTAGATAAATTTTAAATTATACATATGTAATATAATTTTCAGAAGATAAATTAACATATACATCTTACTTGCTCCTAGCAGGTCCACTTATATGTTTCAGGATCCATGAAACACTTGAAAGTACATGCAAATTTTGTTACATGTGCTTAGTTTTAAACAGTTTCTCAAAAGAAACTGTGAATCGTTGGTTTATTCCCAAATGACCATTATATTTATAAATAGCATCTCTGAGCAAAAACCAAAACATGACTTTTGGAGGACTTACGTAACCATGTAGCTGTCCATTTGCTTCTATACCTATACACAATGAGTTTGGATTTACCAGATTTTCCAGATGTTTGCTTGTACATTAAGCCAACATAAAAATTATGTCCCCTAGAAAATGCTCATAGTCAAACTACAAAGAAAATTAGGTACCTATTGCTGAAGGTATTATCACTGCAGATGGAGATTGCAGCCATGAAATTAAAAGACGTTAACTCCTTGGAAGGAAAGTTATGACCAACCTAGATAGCATATTAAAAAGCAGAGACATTAATTTGTCAACAAAGGTCCATCTAGTCAAGGCTATGGTTTTTCCAGTAGTTATGTGTGGATGTGAGAGTTGGATGGTGAAGAAAGCTAAGCCCCGAAGAATTATTACTTTTGAACCGTGGTATTGGAGAAGACTCTTGAGAGTCCCTTGGACTGTAAGGAGATCCAACAAGTCCATCCTAAAGGAGATCAGTCCTGGGTGTTCACTGGAAGGACTGATGTTAAAGCTGAAACTCCAATCCTTTGGCCTTCACATGCAGAACTGATTCATTGGAAAAGACCCTAATGCTGGGAAGGACTGGGGACAGGAGGAGAAGGGGACGACAGAGGATGAGCTGGATGGCCTCACCAACTCGATGGATATGAGTTTGGGTAGACTCCGGGAGTTGGTGATGGACAGGGAGGCCTGGGGTGCTGCGATTCATCAGGTCGCAGAGAGTCGGACACGACTGAGCAACTGAACTGAACTGAATGCTGAAGGAACTATTTGGGCCCTGAGATCATACTGAAGTAGGCATAAGAACTAGAAAGGAAGAAGAGCTTCTCTGACTTACAACGACATCAGTATTTGAGTGCAAAACATTACTAATATTTAAAATGCAAATATGCTCATTAAAATCAAAAAGTAAATCTTTTTCTTACAGTTGATATGTTGAAGAGCTATAATTTGGTAATATACCTCAAAGGTTTTCAATTCAAACCTTTTAAGATAGGTCTAGGACTTCCCTGGTGGGGCAGTGGCTAGGAATCTGCCTGCCACTGCAGGGGTGTGGGTTCAGTCCCTGGTCTGGGAAGATCCCACGTGCCGCACGGGAACTAAGCCCATGCGCCATAAGTACCGAGCCTTTATTCCCTAGAGCCTGTGCTCCACAACTAGAAAAGCCTCCACAATGTGAAGCCTGTGCACCACAACAAGGAAGAGCCCCGCTCAGCACAACTAGATAAGGGCCACATGCAACAGCAAAGACCCAGCACAACCAAAAATAAATAAACAAACAACAAAAAAAATTCAAAAAATAAACAGTTTAATTAATTGATTAAATAGATCTGTCTACACTGCTCCTCTATGTGCTGCTAAGAGTAGGGCCCTTTGTCTCGTTCATCCTTCTATACTGAGTGTCAGACAGAGGGCCAGGTAACACAGGCAATTCAAATAGTTTTGGATTAATTATAATACTGCATGATCTGATTAAATACTAGGAATTATTGAAAGCTATCCAAATTTGGACAGCTTCACAACAGTCTAAAATAATGGAGGGTCATAAATAAAATAAGTCATATTAGGGACATGAATCAATTTCTTCCACAGAATTATTGCTTTTAGTAGCATTCCTTGAGTCATTTCACAAGTCAGTGGCAATAAACATACAAGTAATTGGCCAAATAACATAAACTTGATTAAAATACAGAGACAATAAGTGATTCCAATATCAGTTACCCTAAAGTTTCTTAAATAAATGAATGTGGACTGTGTGGTGACTGCATGCTAAGTAGCCTCAGTCATGTCCAACTCTTGGCGACCCAACGAGCTATAGCCCACCAGGCTGCTCTGTCCATGGGATTCTCCAGGCAAGAATACTGGAGCAAGTTGCCATGCCCTCCTCCAGGGGATCTTCCTAACCCAGGGATTAAACCCGATCTCTTTAGTTTCCTGCATTGGCAGGCAGGTTCTTTATCATTAGCACCACCTGAATGGAAATTTCACCAAAAATATAGGTAAAAATAGAATAAAAATACACAGTTCAAAGTTTTTTCACTTTCAACCCAAAATGAAATTCTAAATAAAAGAGAAGCATATAAGATCATACAAGTACAAAGACTTTCTACGAGTCATCTCATTTAAGGATCCCCTGGTAGCACAGCTGGTAAAGAATCCATCTGCAATGCAGGAGACCGCAGTTCAATTCCTGGGTCAGGAAGATCCCCTGGAGAAGGGATAGGCTATCCATACCAGTATTCTTGGGCTTCCCTCATGGCTCAGATGGTAAAGAATCTGCCTGAATGCAAGAGACCTGGGTTCGATTCTTGGGTCATAAAGATTCCCTGAAGAAAGGAACAGCTACCCACTCCAGTATTAGGGCCTGGAGAATTCCATGGACAGAAGAGCCTGGCAGGCTACCTTCCATGGGGTCACAAAGACTCGGACACTACTGAGTGACTTTCACTTTTATCTCACTTAAAATGGGTAAAGGTGTTCCAAAACCATCCTTTGTTCACTTCTGCAAACAGGAAAGAAAACTGGATGAATAAAGCAAAGGATCCTTAAATCTGGTGGTGCCCACTGATAACAACATAACAACAGTACTTATTTGGGATTGTTAGATCAGTCACTGGTACTGGTTTCTCTATCATTCATATTCCTAAATCCTCTCAAACAGGAGTTGCATATGTTCCCAAACTACCATCTTAACATAGTTCCAACAGGTTGGAATTAACCATACACAGAACACTTTACAGAAGTGAAAGCTTATTAGGCTAACTGATAAAAACCCTACCACTATCTAATTCCAGAAAATTTTATCACTGTACCTATTAGCAGTCACTCCCAATTCTCCCTCCTGCCAGCCTACAGAGTTAACACGCTGAAATCTTAATATGAATATCTATTTTTTATATCTCCCCAAGGTGCACATATGGTGATTTGCATTGAAGAGTCTCAGTAGAACATAAAAGATTATTTACTAAAGAAATACTGCCAGAAATGAGGAAGTATCAAAGAAGGAAATTTTCTGTCTACCTGATGTGGCATTTTTATTTTCATTTGGTAAGTAATAACTTTCAAGGTTCATTACATTTTTAAAGTATCACTTGGTTTCCCAATTACAAAAGCTTAAGAGTTTTTTCTGCCCTTTGGATACCATAACAACCTAAATACAGTGGCCAGATCAAAAGCTGGTTAAAGAAGATGGTGAACACCTAATCACCCACTACAGCAACCACAGCCTTAGATCATCACTGATTTTTCCTCCAAGCCACAAAATGAAACTGAAATTCATCCAAGAACGCACAGACATTTCTCTCAAAGTCCCCAGATGGAATTAGAGGGTTATAAATTCAGTTGAATTCTTTTTTTTTTTTTTCCCATTTAAGGTCAACTAAGAATAACCCTCCATCAAATTTTGTACTTACAATTCTACCATTGGGTTTTGAGATTGTTGTTTAGTAGCACATTTTAAAATGAATAAATCTCCAAATATCTCTCAGATATTATTACCATGAATTTTAAAAGAATCCTTCCCTGGTAGCTCAGCTGGTAAAGAATTCACCTGCAATGCAGGAGACCCTGGTTTGATTCCCAGCTTGGGAAGTTCCCCTGGAGAAGGGATATGCTACCCATTTCAGTATTCCTGGGCTTCCTTGGTGGCTCAAACAGTAAAGAATCTGCCTGCAATGAGGGAGACCTGGGTTTGGCACCTGGGTTGGGAAGATTCCCCTGGAGGAGGGCATGGCAACCCACCCCAGTATTCTTGCCTGGAGAATCCCATGGACAGAGGAGCCTGGCGGGCTATAGTCCACAGGGTTGCAAAGAGTCAAACACAAGTGAGTGACTAAGCACATTTGCCTTTATATGCCACATACACACACATACTTTTTTCCCTCTGTATTCTTTTAAAAATGCAATATATCTTTATTTTTAAAAAATATTCTTCTAGCTAATGAAATCAGGCTGAACAAACACAAAATAGAGCTTGACTTATTTTTCCTATACTATGAATATGGCCCCAAAGACCGAATTTAAAAATAGGACAAACATCATACAGTTCTCATCTGCCCCTTTCTCACTCTGCCTCCAAGTGCTGCATTCTCAGGACTCACATCCCTTCACACATATACACACACCAATTATAAAGATGTTAATATTAAAACAACTGTTTTGATGATCTTCAGCTTCTGGGATCTAAAAAATAAAACCAAAGCCAAACAAATATAAAGAATGTGTTATATCAATTCACTTTTTCCAATCAGCTATTCGAAAGATCCCCTGGAGAAGGGAATGGCTACCCACTCCAGTATTCTTGCTGGGACAATTCTATGGACAGAGGAGCCTGGTGGGCTATAGTCCAAAGGGTTGCAAAAAGTCAGATATGACTGAGCGACTTACATGTTAACTATTAGAAGAATCTATTTTCTAAATACTTCCTACAATTCTTTGAACTGCTCTCTGTAAATGAACATACGTGAAACATGTTTTCTAAAGTGGCCAGGTCCATTAAGTTCACTGGGCACAGTCTAACCCTTTATGTCTCTTTCCAGCAACTCCCCATTTTGGGAGGGTTGTAGTGGGATTGAGATAACAGGGAGCCAAGGGAGGTGGCCTCCTCAGGCACTGTAGCCACCAAGCTCTATCTGAGCCATTTAGAGGAAGAGTTTTTATTTTCTCCCTTCACAATGTCTCAGTACCCTGAGGGGATATTCCATCAATAATTCATGAACAGCAAAAAGAACATGTTCTAATCAATAAAGAGTACCATTGAAACTCACAGCAGGTTCCACAGAACTGATGGGGTGTTATATTAATATCTGATTAAACTTTCCAGGAAATTTAATTTTTCATAAACCAAACACCTAAAATTAACCTTTTAACCTTCTGTTTACAAAAGATCTTTCCCAAGGGCACAAGAATATTTTAGAAACATATCTTAATGAAAGCAGGAGGCTAAAAAGAGTATTTCAATACCTAGGGGATTTGTCCCAGCTCACACAAAAAAAGAGAATTAGAACTTAGTTCACCTCACATTTACCTAAAACATTCTTCACTGGAGTATTTTTACACACCTTTAATGATTATGTTCAAGTGCATGCTATAGGGACTTTAAAACACAGATTTTTCAATCAATTCCATATATTCAAGAAAAGGAATTTGGAGTACTTTGCACCTTACTTCTTTTCCAGTAACCTCCTTTGTCCATTCACAGCAAAACAATCAAATCGCAAGCCTATGTGAATTTCATAAAGTCAAATTAGTATAAGTCTAGCTATATACAAAATGAAGAAACTACAAGGATATGTCGCACAGCACAAAGAATATAGCCAGTGGTTTATTGTAACTATAAATGGACTATAACACTTAAAAACTGTCACTATATTGTACACCTGAAACTTATATAGTAAATCAACTATACTTTAATTTAAAAAATTAGTAAAAGTCTAAATTCTCAAGATTTTGCTTATTTATGTTCTGAGATCCCATAAGAAACTTCTCCCTGGCCACAACACTTCTCACAGTTGCCCTGAATCCTCCACCTGGTAAGTCTATATCATCTAACTACTCACCTAGAGGAATACCCAACTAAATAACCCCACAAAAAGGCATTAGATGAAGAGAGTGAAATTTAATGCAGAAAAGGTGACTTTTACAAAGCTTCCATAGTGGGCAGTCAGATATTTTCATCCTCACAGAGCAGTAGCATGGTTAATAAACTGCTTCTAGAAGCTCCTGTAAAGATTTATAACGTTTGCTGGAAGAAAAGCTGGAGATTTCTTTTTCATTCTCTGACTGTACTTATGAACTACTCTCTGCAGCCCAGCAAGCCTCTCCTCACCCAGATCGACAGCATCCTTGCAGAGCTGACAAGTGGTGATGGATATACCCACCAGAGTATTACTAAGGATTTGAGAGACTGTTACTGCCATGTCCTTGGCACTCGGATGCAATCCTGTGCAGTATTCCCCCTCAGAAGCTCAAGATTCTGAGATGGACCCAGCCTCAAAATTCTAACCCAGCCCCCTCTCAATGCAATTTCTTCTCTGATTAACACTGAAGAAGCCATGTGTTTTTGCTATTTGAAGCTCATTGTTACATTTGCAACAATGTCAATTTGATTGACCCCTTATCATTAAAGTATAGTTTTTAATGAAACTCTATTTCACCATAGCATCTAAAATACTACAGCTGAGTTAATTATACCCTAGAAGAAAATTATAACAGATTTCCATATTTCAAATACATAATGGGAAGCTGCTGTTTTATTCCTCTAATTATATAAGAATGGACAGAATAATATACCATCTCTACCAACAAATTTCAAGGATCAGCTTTTATCTTTTTCTTTCTTTTCGCCAGTCAGAATTGTTATTAATGACAGGGGCATATCATAATTTAATTAGCTGACACTGACTGGCAATCTATCCATTTTTAATTGGAGCCATTTCATTGAACTATCCATAAAGGCAGATTCTGCATAACTAATAACCTTCATAAATAAGACCTTTAGAAATCTCACAGAAAGACACAAAATATTTGGACATAGTCATTATGTTCCCATATCACTGGAGACTGGGGGCACAGAACTTCCCCTGAAGGGGACACACATGGCTAGTTCTGAAAGCAAGAAACAGGTGCGCTGGGTAGCAGAAAACTGCCCAAAAGTCAGCTTGGCCACCACCTCACACAAGCATTACTTAACGATATACAATGACTCAGAAGTGTGGCTCTGTTTGTGAGTGCCACGGAAGGCATTTCAGAAGACTGAGTCTCACTAACCTGCCCAATCGAATTAAAGGGGGGGAGTAGTTGCATCTTAAGAACATGATGGGAAAGATAATTACACCCAAATGTCATATTCACGGTCTTGAGCTAAGGCTGTAGGACAGTGCTAAAGAATCTGCCTGTCAATGTAGGAGACGCAAGTTCAGTCCCTGGGTCAGGAAGATCCCTTGGAGAAAGAAATGGCAACCCACTCCAGTATTTTTGCCTGGGAACTCCCATGAACAGAGGAGCCTGGCGGGCTATAGTCCATGAGGTTGTAGCGTCAGACACGACAGAGAGGCGGAGCGCAAGATCAAAAATACACTTAATCTGTCTGAAAAGCGCTTGGAGACAATCTCTAGGACACAGCTATTATCCTTTGTGTTAGGAAAGTGTGCGGTGTACGTGCACATGAGACTCCTGAAAATTGTCTAAGTATACACTTTTAAGAAACAAAGCCTGTGGAACTGAAAAACGATAAAATCATGTTTAGGTTTATTCTCACTCCTTTTGGACTTCAGATGGTAAGAGTGTCTGCCTACAATGCAGGAGACCCGGGTTGGATCTCTGGGTTGGGAAGATCCCCTGGAGAAGGAAATGGCAACCCACTGCAGTACTCTCACCTTGAAAATCCCATGGACGGAGGAGCCATGGACAGAAGCTACAGTCCATGGGGTCGCAACAAGTCGGACACAACTGAAGTGACTTAGCACACACATGTCAATGAAATAATTGTTTAAAATATGATTCCATTCTCAGTTCACAACATTTTCATCCATCTACAACTTTGCAGGAATTGGACTAAATCAAACTGGAGTTATCTGAGGCAACAGGGTTTTTCCCCATACAGGATTACGGTAGTTTCACTGAGAAAGCCCCACATGCAGTCCAATAGGCTGAGCTCTCTAGTAACAGTTCTAATTAATTAGGTGTGTGTAGTGGAAAGAACATGGACTTGGGAAGCAGATCTAACCTTCAATCTGTGCACTGTCATTGTGGCTACAATGTGACCTTGACAGATTTTGTTGAGCTTCAGATTCTTATTTGTATAATGAAGGCATGCTAGTAACACCTAACTCATTAGGCTGTTACGAAAATTAGTTAAGTATGTAAAGTATGTTAACTAACTCAATAAATCAATAAAGAGCAACTTTTATTCTAACAATGATAATACATTAATTTTGGCTAGTAATACTGAGTTGTTTAGGATCACATTAAATAATTTTGTGCAAATATTTAGAGAATTAAAGACACTGAAGGCATCTCAGCTTCATTGGATTAAGGACAATTTGTAACGTGTAGCTCTTGCCCCTCATTTATCTTGATTACCAAAGTATGGTTATTGAACAGCTGCTATATTACTCCTTAAGGAGCTTGCAAACTAAGGAGCACAGGCTCTGGAGTCACATGATTGTGTGTTAGCTTCTAGCTTGCCCACCCTCCTAGCTGTGTAATCTTGAGTGAGTAACAAACTTCTTAAGGCCTTGACCTTATCATCCCCCAAGAGCAGGTATTAATACAGTACTCACCTCACAGATACCATGAGGGTTTAATGCAATAATTCCTATAGATTCCTTAGCACCCAATGCCTGGCACTTGGTATTTCCTATGTGTCAAGCATTACTATCTATTTAGTGACAATTCAAGATCCTACCTCTACTACAAAGGCTTTAGAAACCTCAGTGAGTCTTACCTCTGTCAAGGAGTAGATGCGGGAATTTATCCCAGGTCTGTTTGACTTATTATAATAAACCATATGGAAGATAGACCTGGCCTCAGGGAGCTTACCTATTTGGAAAAAACACTTAAGAGACTGGACACTGGGACTTCCCTGGTAGTCCAGGAGCTAAGACTCTGTGATCTCAATGCACGGGGCCCACATTTGATCCCTGGTCAGGGAATTAGATCCCACATGCCACAATTAAGAGTCTACATCCCACAAGATTGAAGATCTTGCATGCCACAACTAAGACCCAACAGAGGAAAATACATAAAATGAATAACAATAAATATTTTTTAAAAGATACTGGGCACCACAAAATAATATGCTCTGTGATCTCACAGGAAAACTACACAGGTCTCAGGCAGCACCACAGGGGGATGAATAGTTAAGTGAATAAACATGGGACGTTTTAGAAGGCAAGAATAAAAGTAATGAAAAAATTTACATGACCTCACGTTTAACCGTTTTCTTAAAATCCAATTTTCAGACACATTCAGCAGCTCAGGACATCCGAGTATCAGGGATCCAAGCCACAGGTGTGCAAATGTACCAAAAGGAGGGAAATGCCTGGGGACTGAACTCAGTAAGCCAAGTACACGCAGGGTAATGCTGAGGGACTGAGGAAGAGTCCCCTGCTGACCTTTTCAAACAAGGGGAAAATCTTCTTCCACAGCTAAGGAAAGACTTTAAATGTAACAGCACAGACCCGAGGCATGGGGAGGCATGAAAGACTCCTAAGAGATCTTTCCTGAAGGTAAGTTTTGAGGAGAACAGAATAAAAGGGCCTGGGACTTCCCTGGTGGTCCAGTGGTTGAGAATCCACCTTGCAATGCAGGGGACATGGGTTTGATCCCTGGGTTGGGAAGATCCCCTGGAGGAGGAAATGTCAACCCACTCCAGGATTCTCTCCCCCGAGAGAATCCTCATGGACAGAGGAGCCTGGCAGGCTACAGTCCACGGGATCACAAGAGTCAGACATGACTGAGCAACTAAGAACAGCACAGCAGCACAGAGAACTAGGATTCCACATGCCATGGGGCAACTAAACCCACCAATCACAATTACTGAGCCTGTGAGCCACAACTATAGTTGGTGCACAGCAAGGAAAGATCCCGAGTGCTGCAATTAAGATCCACGGAAGCCAAATAAATAAATTAGTAATTTTTTTTTTTCCTAAACAACAAGGACTTGAAAGGGAAGCAAGGTAAAGAGAACTGGAGTGGGTAATAATATGACAAGAAGGAAATAAACTGGCTAAGGAATCTAAATAATGGAGTCTCTGCTCCAGAGCCACAGACCTGTCATTAACTTGTAATTAGCAAGCCAACAAGGCATTCTGAAAAACACCTCCCGAAAGAAGGCTGGAGAAAAGAGGAGGAAACAGCTGAAAATTTCAAGCTCCAGACTGTTGCTAATCTAGTGAAGGGTGATGGTGTTGTCCATCTACACACGAAGGTAAACTGACAGAGAACCCACAGATGGCTCTGTGTGGTTTTTGAGTTAGACTCAGGCCGTTTTCTTGTCCATCTGCACACAAGATGATAGTCCTTGGCAGAGGACAATCTGTTCAAGAATAAGTAGATTCCTCCTCACTTCTTGCCTTGGTGGCAGACGCACACGGTATATTTACAATACCCCATTTTGCTTCCATCTGAACCCATATGTTCACCGATCGGGTTAAAGCTGGAGCTGCATGCCACATTTTTCACTGTCAACAAACTTTGCTTCAGCAAGCCCTCAGGGAAAGCGGGGTATCCCGCTCTGTTAATTTCCCAGGCCAAGGAAAGCCTCCCTTCCAGGAACAGGAGCAGTTCTGCTGATTTATTGCTGGAGAAGGGCTATGTCTCGGAGGATTCATGTCATGAGCTTCCGGGGCAGCCAAGGGAGCAACCCTCATTTATGGTGAGACAGGAGAGGAAAGCTGGGAAATAGCCCCCATGAAGAATACGCCTTTATTACATGTTGAAAGCAATGTGAATCAGGAAGTGCTCTGTGGTTATAATTCCATGCTATGATGTAGAGGCCAAGACTAAAGGGCGGAGGAAAGATGGAAGGAGAAAAAAAAAGATGGAGAAAAATCTTATAGGTATTGACTGCCCGCTATTCAACGGCACAGGGCCAGGCATGCTATACAGGTGATCTCAAATTGCAGGTTGCCTGGTGACATCTTAAGTTAAAAGCACAATTTCCCATTCTAGCCTCCAACATCCTCCTGGGATCTGCCCTTTACTTGTGTAGTAAGTGATAACTCATCTGTCACAAGTCTGCCGTCAGAATGATGCTATGGAGAGACTTGCACCACCTGAGCACCCAAGGGACTCAAAGGCTTCGTCTAGTGCTCTCAGGTGGGTGAGTAGTATGGAAACCTTGCAGTCCATGGCAGGTCCTAGGACAAATGCGTTGGGTTTAGCAATGCAGACACCTTGACAGGATCTGACTAGAGTGGAGGAGGTCAAAGGGTGATAAAAGTTTAAGAAAAAATAGGAGGATAAGAAGCAGAACCAAGGGATAATGACACCTCCTTTGAGAAATGTTCTTGTAAGGGAAATGAGAGTGATGGAGTAGTAGATGATGTAGGGTGTGGTGTCCGAAGGGGTATGAAAAGTAAGAAGGTCAAATTGGGAAATAATACCTCCTGCTGCATTTTGACTAAATTATATAAAGAACAAGAACTCATTAGATTGATTAGAAAAGACTCTGATGCTGGGAAAGATTGAAGGCAGGAGGAGAAGGGGACAACAGAGGACTAGATGGTTGGATGGCATCATTGACACTATGGACATGAGTTTGAGCAAGCTCCGGGAGATGGTGAAGGACAGGGAAGCCTGGTGTGCTGCAGGCCACGGGGTCGCAAAGAGTCAGACACGAATGAGCAACTGAACAACGACAAAGCACTAAAAAGTATCTCAGAGATCTAAATTGAAGTCCTTCTTTCTGTATGAAAAAACAGAGACTCAAGAGAGTTGAGGTGACTTCTTCAAAACACAGCACCAATGAAGAGCAAGACTGGGTTCAGAGCCCTGAGGATCACTTACCCTCTGCTCCACCCACCACCCTGCCATGCAATACCACGTCCCTTGCGCCATCGTGACTAGACCCAATTTTTGTTTTGATTTTGCTTTTACTGAGATATTTCAAAAGACCCTGAAGATAAAAGTATCAGATTAACTAGAAGAAGTGAATTTTTTTTTTCTTTCAGAGGGGAAATTTTAACCATTTTCACCAACAAAAGGATTAAGTCTGCTCTGTGACAGAATTGCATTAAAAAAAATGAGGCAGATAAAGAAAAGCTTTATTATTTTAATGAATTCAAAAGCTGGAAGCATTCCTGAGAAGAGCAATGTGTTCACTGCTCTAATCCAATGTAATCATGTTTAAAAAATTATTCTCCTTAGGAATTTTTCTGCTACATCAGACAAAATCCAAAATGTGCCAAGTAGACAGAATATTAAAATTAACTTCAGATCTTTACTGCCTTCAAAACAGAGATCAGTATTCTAAGGACCATCTTGGAAAATACCCATAAGACAGGAAGCTTGCTAATATTCAAAGATACACCTACTGCCTACAATTTAACCTGAAGATTTCTGTGTCTCCCTTTTATCTCATGTCCTAAGAAAGTAACAATACTATACATTTTTTTATCTAAATTAACCACTTACTTCTGTATATGAGGAAGCCCATTTAGTTTCTCTGTTCTTCTGTAGCCGCAGTTATTAAAAAAGAAATTCAGTTTCTGACTCATTACTGGGAATGATTTTAAAGAAGAAAACACATTTTAAAGAAGAAAACTTTTAGCATAAACAAATTTGCTGCACAAATATTTTAGTCATTTAAGTCTCAGAAGAAAACATAAAAATCTTTTCTTTCTCAAACAACTTACATGCCCAAAGAATTAAATAATACTTAAAGAAAATATAATATATAAGACATCTATAATAATACTGCCTTCCTTCTCAAAATATGTCACATTTCTTGGCTATTAGAATCACGTCATTCTGCTACAATTTTGACACATATAGCTTAGATACATATACATAAAGTATATATATGTATAGGAGGATATATATGTATATATGCATAGTATTATATACATACTAGTATATATATATGTATATGTATAGATAGATTTAGCACTTAGGTAACTATGGGGGCAAAAATTACTTTGATCAAGTGAAGTCAATTGTATTTCACTTGTTTGAGGTTTTTTATTTTTTACTACAGCTCACTCATGCTGAACATCTCTTTTTAACAAAAAACAGTAAGTCACCGATCTCAGGTTCAGCATAAGCACAACAGTAATTATAATTAAATGTGGAAGAGGAGTTCAGTTCATCTTCCTTCAGATTTGTGATTAAAAACACTTATTCCAAATTATTACAAAATCCTGTCCCAGCTATCATAAAATGATTAAGCCATGTTCAAAATACCCAAAACCTCACTAAAAATCCAATCTAGAATATAGCACACCAATCAGGCCAAGTATTTTATACCCCAAATTTGTAACAGAATATAATATAGACTTTAAAATTAATATAAATATTATACTGAATATGTGAATTGGTAACTAAGTTTATATAATTAGGGGTTAACTATCTTTTTTATCATTTCCTAGATTCTTCCACTAATATTTTAACTGTCTATAGTCTGCTAATGTTGTGGCCTGAGTTTTCACCAGAATAAGGGAAACAGATTACCCCTATTGTCTGAGTAGGGCTAGCAGGAAGGTCCGATGAATCATGTTTTACCTCTATTGGTTAAAATAATACTATACTGCCTATTCTGGACATGACAGACTGGGACCCAAACCAAGGACTTCTCCTCTGCAGCCATGGAGGGGACAGACTAAGACAGCTCGTTCCAGAAAGGAAAGGCCTGACGCAACCATGAAAGGTGGCAGAGATGTTCTTCCTATGTTTTCCTCTAGGAGTTTTATACTTTTTTGTCTTAGGTCTTTAATCCATTTTGAGTTTATCTTTGTGTACAGTGTTAGGAAGTGTTCTAATTTCATTCTTTTACATGTAGCCGTTCAGTTTTCCCAGCACCATTTATTGAAGAGGATATTTTTGCCCTGATGTATATTCTTGCCTCCTTTGTCAAAAATAAGACACTTACATAGGTGCTTGGGTTTATTTCTGGGCTTTCTATCTTGTTCTATTGGTCTATATTTCTGTTTTTGTGCAAGTACCCTACTCTCTTCATGAATGTAGCTTTGTAGTATAATCTGAAGTCAGGAAAGTTGATTCCTCCAGCTACATCTTCTTTCTCAGGATTGTTTGGCTATTCAGGATCTTTTGTGTTTTCATATGAATTGTGAAATTTTCTGTTCTAGTTCTGTGAAAAATGCCAATGGTAATTTGATAGAGATCACATTGAATCTGTAGATTGCATTTGGGAGGACAGTCATTTTCACAATATTGATTCTTCCTACCCAGGAACATGGAATATCTCTCCATTGTTTATGTCATCTTTGATTTCTTTCATTAGTGTCTTATAATTTTCTGTGTACAGTTCTTTTGTCTAATTAGGTAGGTTTATTCCTAGATATTTAATTATTTTTGTTGCAATGGTGAATGGGATTGATTCATTAATTTCTCTTTTTGATTTTTCATTGTTAGTATATAGAAATGTAAGTGATTTCTGTGTATTGATTTTGTATCCTGCAACTTTGCTAAGTTCACTGATTACCTCTAGTCCATAAAGGTTTTTGAATGAAAGCAAATTTAACTTTGATGCTCAAGCTCTATTCTTTGAATATTATCACCAAAAAGATAACCTGGAATTCACATCAAGTATTTATTGATTTATTTGGAAAACATACCTACCATGTATACTAGTGGTCCTCAAAGCAGTTCTCAAAGACTGTTTCAGAGAACCTGAGAGGTCAAGACTATTTTCATAATAATACTAAGATACTACTGCCTTCTTTATTCTGATCATCTTCTGAGTAAGTGGACAGAGTTTTCCAGAGGCCACATGTTGTATGGGATCACAAGAGGCTGAATGCCAAAATATATATAAGGACTCAGCCATTGTCTATTACACCAGACACTAGAGATTTGTAAAACTACAAAACATTATCAATTTTATTACTAATTTTTGTCTTTGAAGAGTTATTTTTCATAAAAATATTTACTAAAATATTTCATTAAAATATTTTACTAATATTTAATGGATTTCTTATCTTAAATGAATTAATAGACACTTTAAATATCTCAGTTTTAAATTTGTAACATGGCAAAAATTTATATAATCATTATAAAAATGTATATTTGGGGTCCTCAATAACTTTGAAGAGTATTAAGAGTATATACTTCATAGTTATACTTTGATCCTGAGATCAAAAGTATGACAATCTCTAGTATATACTATGGTTCATCTTCCTCCACCTACAACAAATCAAGATATGGTATGACTCAAGCCCACTCCAGTACTTTTGCCTAGAGAATTCCGTGGACAAAGGAGCCTGGTGGGCTGCTGTCCATAGAGTCGCTCAGAGTTGGACATGACTGAAGTGACTTAGCAGCAGCAGCAGCAGCAAGCTTCCCTGGTACTCCAGTGGTTAAGAATCCACCTACCAATTCAGGGGACATGGGTTCAGTCCCTAGTCCAGGAAGATCCCACGTACCACAGAGCAACTAAGCCCATGCATCACAAATACTGAGCCTGTGCTCTAGAGATGGGTTCCGCAACTACTGAGTCTGCACTCTAGAGTCATACTCCGCAACAGGAGAAGTCATCACAGTGAGAAGCCAGCAAACCACAGCTAGAGAGTAGCTCCTGCTCCTGGCAACTAAATAAAGCTTGCGTGCAGCAACGAAGATCCCAGCACACCCAAAAATAAATAAATAAATTTTTTAAAAAAGAAAAGAAATGGTATGACACTATCCCAAATCATGCTGACCTTGCCTGGGATAATATGAAATCCAACTTTCCACAAAGAACAAGAAACATACATCTTTTCTTCTTTTGCTCTTTCCAACCAAGCTGATGTTTCTTTCTGAGTGATGCAGATAGCATTTTTAAAATTAACAGGCTGTTAAATTTTGAGGGGGATATATTTTTGCTATGAATTTCTGGGGTTTCTGTGCTGTAGTTATTGAGATCCTCTTTGCTTTATGCATGATCAAATTTTATAATACAGTTTTATGATCATGTAAAAGAACAAATGTACTCCTAAATGTTCCTTACTCAAAGCTGTCTCTTCTTTCTCTAATAGATGTAATGTCCTCTTGAATCTCACTGAGAATAGTAATATAACTGGTTTTTTTTTTCTTTTTTTTTTCTTTCTTTTTTTTTTTTATTATTGTTTTTGCCATACATTGTCATGATATCACCATAGGTTTACATATGATTCCCCTCCGGGTCCCCCCTCCCTCCTCCCTCCCCCCACCCGGGAAATCTCGCTGCACCAGTCCCGAGCATCAATCCTGGGCTGGCGATTGATTAGACACATGACAATTAACATGCTTCAATGCCCTTCTCCCATCTCATCCCACCCTTACCCTCATCCACAAAGTCCACAAGTCTATTCTATACATCTGCATTCCTTTTGTTGTCTCCCATGTTGGGTTCTCATTACTGTCTTTCTAAATTCCATATATATGTGTTAATATACTGTATTGTTGTTTTTGCTTCTGGCTTACTTCACTCTGGATAATGGGCTCCAGTTTCGTCCATCTGAGTAGAGTTGCTTCCATGTCCTGGCTATTGTAAACAATGCAGCGATGAACATTGGGGTGCACGTGGCTCTTTCAATTCTGGTTTCCTCGGTGTATGTGCCCAGCAGTGGGATTGCCGGGTCATATGGCAGGTCTATTTGCAGCTTTTTAAGGAACCTCCACACTGTTTTCCATAGTGGCTGTACTAGTTTGCATTCCCACCAACAGTGTAAGAGGGTTCCCTTTTCTCCACATCCTCTCCAGCATTTATTGCTTGTAGACTTTTGGATGGCAGCCATTCTGGCTGGTGTAAAGTGGTACCTCATTGTGGTTTTGATGTGCATTTCTTTGATAATGAGTGATGTTGAGCATCGTTTCATGTGTT
>ML663559.1:5328360-5354610 GCA_007570785.1 Antilocapra americana
TTTCCATACAAATTGAGAAATTATTTGTTCTAATTCTTTGAAGAAGATCTCTGGTAGCTTGATAGGAATTGCATGTAATATAACTGGTTTTAAAGTTTTCTCCTACGTACCCAAATTGCTTTGGAGTGAGTCTCCTGGACTCTGAGGGCCACCAAGTAGCTTCATATGTAAAAAGATTTTTAAAAAATATTGGCCTGTATTGTTTGGTATTGATACGCCCTGACAACCCATGTAAGTCACTGTTTAGTGTTCGTACACTGTCCTCCATAGGGAATTTTCTGTTTGTAACCCGTGGATGAGGAAGTTGCCTAGTACACTTCACTCTGGAGACTCTAAAGCCCAAAAACTTTCAATAAACTCATCACACAGTTCACTGTGCTGCAGACCACATGAAGCAATGTTACTGCTAACAGTTGCTCTTTCCCAACAGAGCGGTATTAGTGCCAGTACATTTCTTCCCTATTAATGCTGATACTCTGTTCCAAGTCTTTCAGGTGAAAACTTGAAATATCTCAAATACTTAAGCTCTTTTTCTATAGGTAGCAAATTGTGTAGGGACTGATCAGTCAAAAATAGTGCCCATAAGAACATCTAACATGGCCAAAGTTTTTAAAGAAAACAGTATACCTCAGGAAAAGCAAACTTTCAAATGTATGTTGGATGAAAACCTTACCTCCCCCTCCAGACCCATGTGATACCCTCCTATTATTAACCACTCCTCTTGCACTCTAGTCCCTGGGGTACTCTGTTCTTCAAGGACCCCAAAATCCTAAACCCACTCCAGCTCCACCCTTATATCCATCCACCCAGACCCCAAAGGGCATCATTTAATTGACACAATATCAACGCTTCTATCACCAGCATCATCAACTCCTTTTCGGTCTCATCTACTCAGCAGAATGCAACATGGAGTGGTCCACTACACACTTGCGGGCTCAGAACCAGGAAAGCACAAGAGAGGGCTGGCTCTGGAACAGCACTGCCTGCACTTGAACATCAGCCCTGCTACTCATTAACTGCAGAACATTGAGTGATGTATTTAACTTTCCAGTATTGCAGATGGTAAAGACAGGAGCTTCTTTTACAGCATTGTGGTGAAAACCAAGAGAGTTACTACATATAAGGTGCCTGGCACAAAGTAAGTGCTCAATGAATGTTTGCTATTTTTATTTGCTATAACACCTGGCTGCCAAGCTGTGATGGAGGAACTCTGTGGATTAGTGCTTCAAGATATATATATATAGTGCCTAGTTTACCCTTATAACCTGCCCATGACCCTGGAACCTTGTCGCATCATCCAGATCCATTTCCTCAGATGTCCCCTCAAATCTCCATCTCTCTCCTCAAGCCCCAGTCCTCTATGTCTGCTCTTCCTCACCTGATGATCTTGCTCCTGATTTCACAGAAGCCACCATCTGCTATGAATTCCTACCAGTCTGTTAGCTCAAACAGTCAAGAATCTGCCTTCAATGCAGAAGACCCGGGTTTGATCACTGAAGGTCGGGAAGATTCCCTAGAGAAGGGAATGGCAAGCCTCCTCTAGTATTCTTGCCTGGAGGACCCCATGGAGTCGCAGAGAGTAAGACAGGAGTGGCTGACACTTTGCTCAGGAACAATACGTGTGCCCATTCTTAAAATTCTCCCCCTTTGAGAGGAATAGCCCTCCTCCTGCTGGAACAATCCATTCTCCTGAGTTCTAAGCTTCATTCTTCCTGCCTCCTTCCTGCTCCAGCAGTCATAACTTCTATTTCCTAATCTTTAGTTTCTTTCTCTCTCCACTGACTACCTCTCCTGAGCCTAAAATCTGACTCAGAGACTTCCATCTTAAAACAAAGCCCCGGGGAGGAGGGAGGGGGGTTCTGGAGGGGGAGCATATGTAAACCCATGGTGATATCATGTCATTGTATGGCAAAACTAATTAAAAAAAAAAAAACACAAAGCCCCCTTCTAACTCCATTCACCTCTAGCTCATTTAATTTCTTCCTTCATAGCCAAACTGCTAGGAAAAATCTCCACACTTTTATATCCATTACTCAAATTTTCAACATTTTATAATATGTGCTATGACACCATTAAGCCCTCAATCTAATCTTGCTTTGGTTTCCAATGACCTCATATGCAAAAATCAGAGGGTTTTGAAGTTCGTACATTTTGCTTACTCTCCCACCCACCCTTGAATCTTGTATATTTTCATGGCTTCATTACACTGTAGTTCATTAATGTCAAAACAATGAAATGATTTTGTCTCTAAATCCAAGCATATAATATGGTGCCCAGTCTGTACTGAATGAGTTAATGAAATAAAGAATCAATGCAAATAAACAGTCTTGGTGGCTCCAAAGCCTTTAGTGTACTATCTCCGTTGATTCCACCTCCAGTAAAAACTTAAAAAGTGATTCTGTAAATTATTTTGTTGGCAAAGTGAGATATCAAGGAACCAAGGTTCTACCTCATATTACTCTATTTAGTTCTTTGTTTTTTCCTGGTGGAAATATGTTTACTGGTTTAATGAATGATCGAGGGTTTATGTCTTCAAAGTCTCAGCTGGCTCACAACATAGAATGTTGTCCAATACACACTTCAAGGCCATATAGCTTTATCAGTGGTGTTACAATGACCTGGAAGCTGAAGCCAGTAACCCTCCTAGTTAATCTTTCCTGTAATACAGTCTCAGATCCAGTGTCTTCTCCTCTCCTTTCCTCTAAACACAATAAGATGGGGACTTCCCTGGCAGTCAAGTGGTTAAGATTTTGCCTTCCAATGTATGGGGTACAGGTTCAATCCCTGATTGGGCAGCTAAGATCCCACATGCCTCAAGGCCAAAAAAAACAAAACATAAAAAACAGAACCAATATTGTAGCAAATTCAATAAAGACTTTTAAAAAAAATGTTCCACATAAAAAAAAAAGTTTAAAAAAAAACAACAGGATGTACTTAACGATTTTTGCAAGATGTGCTACAACATAGAAAGAACTCTTTCTTTATTGTTTACACTTTTGAGGGGAATGTTTTTAGACTTAATATTTTTAGAGCAGTTTTAAGTTAACAGAAAAATCGAGAAGAAGGTACAGAGATTTCCCATGACCCATCCCTTGCCTCACACAAGCACAGCCTCTGCCATTATCAACATTCCCACCTGAGTGATACATTTGATACAACTAATGAACCTATTTTAAAATCATAATCACCCAAAGCCTGTAGTTTACATTAGGCTTCGCTCCTGGTGTGGAATATTCTATAGGTTTGGATAAATGTACAATGACAAGGATCCATCATTATAGTATCATACAGGATATTTTCACTGCCCTAAAAATGCTGTGTTTCCTCTGTTTATCTCTCCTCAATCCCTCCAACCTGTCATAACCTACATAATTTATGACAATAACAATGTATTAAAGAAATGAAGCTACTACAAAATTACCATTATATACTTTGGCCACCTGATGTGAAGAGCTGACTCATTGAAAAAGACCCTGATACTGGAAAGGACTGGGGGCAGGAGGAGAAGGGGATGACAGAAGATGAAATGGTTGGATGGCATCACCGACTCTATGGACATGAGTTTAGGTGGGCTCCAGGAGTTGGTGATGGACAGGGAGGCCTGGCGTGCTGCAGTTCATGGGGTCGCAAAGAGTAAGACATGACTGAGCGACTGAACTGAAGTGAAATCAGCGAAGTGAATTAATGAATTGGTTCTCCTCATTCCTAAACTTCTTTACCCTAAACAAACCATGTATCTGATGAGGAGAGTCAAAGGAATGAAGAAACTTGTTTTGTTATTATTATGATGGCAAATAATCTGGCATCACTTTAAAAAGGAAAAGGTTATTGCTTCCATGTAGCTCTTTCTCCATGGCAAATTCCAACTCTTTGAGAATAATAAAAGACATAAAGTATATAATTTTTATCCCTTTCATTCTATAATTTTCTTGATTCAAAATAGAAACCCAGGAGGATGAGTACACTGATCTATACATTTGATTAAATAAAAACATAAAACTTTGAGTCCATCAAGCAGATCTTCTCTACAGTAATCAAAACCTACCTGCAATATAAAGGAAAAAAGTTATCAAATAGCTAGATTGAATACTTTCTCGTCAATGCTCAGAAGGAAATATCATCATTCATGTACTGATTGATCTGTCACCAAACATGCATTATGCTAGACCCTGGCAATACAGTGAGTAAGATCTACTTCCTGCCCTTATAATTTTCAGAGTTAGCAGGAGAGACAGAACCCGAATTACAACGTGGCAAGAATCTTCTCTATCCTCAGCTATGACAATTCTAAGGACAGAATTTTTTATTGGGTTAATATTAAAGTCTGAGAGACTTGCCTTGGCTCTGAACTTCAAATACTTAGCTATTCTGTATTTACTGCATGCAAGAAGACTTCCTTCAGTTTGCTCACCATTTCCAATAAATTTAGCTAAGACTCTTTCCTCAGGCAGTCCTTACCCTTGGTCCCCAAAATTCAACAATTGCTAACAAAAAAAAAAAAGTGAAAGGAAATAAAACAACAACATGAAAAGGACTTTGTAAAAATTCTGCCACAGAGAAGTTGTTGATGAGGGCAGAGGACTGGTAATTCACCACCACACAGGATCAAGGTTTTTAAACAGTTTAGACACTAAACAAAAGAACTTTCAGAATGCCATCTGCTAATCCCCTAAAGCTTATAATCCTAAATTATTCTATTTTCCCATGAAAATAATTTCTCCATCATGGTTACAATCCAAGGTTAACTCACCAAGACCTATTTCTTTGACTCCTTCAATAAACATTAAAAATGCCTAAGAAGCACTGTGCCAAGAGTTAGGGATGTGAAGTCAAATAAGATCCAGTCTCTGCCCCAAAGAGCTTAGAGTCTACTGGAGGAAATCAATGTTTGCAGAAGAATGCTGTTTCCTAGAATATTCACAAGGAACTTTGAAAGCCAAGAAAGGGGGGCATTCAAGTCAGACTGAAGAGGGAGAGCCCCAGCACACTGCCCTGTCAGAGGACATGTCTGAGCTGAATTTGAAGGTTGAGAAGGAATCAGCTGCACTAGAAAGGGGACAGTAGGTGAAGACACAAAACACATGAATGATGGCTGATGGCTGCTCTGAGAATCTGCAAGCCACGCTATGTATTACAGGGCTTCTAAATTTTCACGTGTCACAGAACCACATGCTTCTGATCAGTGTGTTAAGGATCTAGACTCACAGTTGATATGAAAGATGAGCTTCATAAAGAAATATGCTGCCAGTGAGATCTTTTTGAAGACTGCAAAAAACTGAGATGCCTAAATCATTCTGGTTAATGGGCTTACCACTCTACACTGGTTATGTACAGTAGACTGAACGGACAGTTGCAGATGCAAACTAAGAGGTAAACAGCATCTAAGTAAGAGTCAGGGAGCACTGGCCCAGGAAGCGCAGGTTGCAGAATGAATCATTAATCCTTGTACTGAGCCACAGTCAAAGGCAGGACTGGTTTCTAAGTGAAGATATCTTATTCCGAATGCTGTGACTTTAAGGTTAAAAATAGACTCATAATTCCCTCGACTCTCTTTCTCTATCACTGGTGAAAAATGAAATAGCTCCGTTGGGTGGTAATTGATGCGTCTGACACTAAAATTTCATTCTCTATACTGCCATCCTTTGAAAGGCACAGTAAGGGAAGAAGGGTGTCTTGACATGCAAAATGGCGCATTTTTGACACGAAGCCATTGAGATATTTGTGAAAGAGTATTTTCTACTGGGACAGAAATGCAGTTCTATTTCAAAGTCCACAACACATCCCAAACTTCCCTTTGAGCAAACATTTCAGAGTAAACACAAATACAATGGTGAAAAGAGGAAATTTTGTGTTTTCTACAAATACCGAGGAAAGGTAGAATAAGAGGTAAATTTTTTATTCTCTTTTTTTATACAAACTATTGAAAAATATAAAAAGCTAGAAATCAGAGTTCCTAGCCCATAATAAGTGTGCAATCTATTGATCCCAGGGACATAAACAGGCACATAGGCACAGATTATATAAATACATATAATCAGTCTAATACCATTCATTTTACTTCAATTTGTTTTTCTTCTTCCCAACAAATTACTGACTAAATTAAAAAGCGGTTCTTTAATCCACATAACACATCTTATAGTCACTTAAAAAATATTTACTAGTATCTACTTCATATCAGACACAGTCCTCCATGCAAGCAGAGCAATGAATAAGATACACTAGGTCTAAGATACACTAGGTCCTTGTTGTAATGTAGCTTAATTCTACAGAGAGATGTACCGTACCAAGAAGTAAAGAAACAAGATGATTCCAGATGATGTTATAATTTGATAATAATTAAACAGTGATGTAACAGGAATGTGAAAGGAAGAGTTATGATGACAGGACCAGAGAAGGCCTCTTTGTGGAGGTTCTTTTCAACTGAAAACCAAGTGAAAAGGAGTTGGTCATACAAACTGAAAAGAGGGCGATTCCCTAGTGGCTCAGTGGTAAAGACTCCCCCTGCCGATGCAGGAGATGCAAGTTTGATCCCTGATCTGGGAAGATCCCACATGCCTAGAGCAGCTAAGCCCATGCACCACAACTAGTAAGCCTGTGCTCTGGAGCCGGGAGCCCCAACTACTGAAGCCCCTGTGCCCAGAGCCCGTGCTCTGCAACCAGAGAAGCCGCCACAGTGAGAAGCCGGTGGCTTCCAGCGGCACCGCAACTAGAGTGCAGTCCCTGCTCACTGCAACCAGAGAAAAGCCCATACAGCAATGAGCCCAGTACAGACCTAAATAAACAAACATTTTTAATTAAAAAAAAATAAGTGGTGGGGAAAGAACATATATGTGCACATGCTAAACATGTATGTGTGCATGCTAAGTCAGTTCAGTCGTGTCCAACTCTTTGAGACCCCATGGACTGTAGCCCGCCAGGCTCCTCTGTCCATGGGGTTATCCAGGCAAGAATACTGGAGTGGGTTCCCACGCCGGCCTTCTAGGGATCTTTCTGACCTAGGGATCAAACCCATGTCTCTTAGGTCTCCTGCATTGGCAGGCAGGTTCTTTACCACTAGCGCCACCTGGGAAGCCCAGAATTCAATTCAATTCAACTCGATACAAGTATAACAGCCAGAATTAAATCCAGCTGCTTACAATAGAATACCAAATAAAATGATTCACCCAAAGGAAGTTCTTTTTCTCATTGCTGGGTCTCCAGAGGGAGATCCAAGCTCCCTCTAATGTTTCCTTTGATACCCCTGATGTGTATCTTTCCTCCTATGCTCACCCAGAGGGCCCAGAAAGCCTGAATCCCGGGGCGGGGGGGGGGGGGGGGGGAGGGGGTGGAGGAATGGAGAAGGGTGAAGGGTGAAAGGCCCAGCCAGCCCAGCCAGTCCAGGCAGTCCCTTCACATCAGAAAATAATAGCCTCCTCAAAGCTCTGCCCATAAACCTCAATTTACATTTGCTCTGAACACTTTCCCATAGCTACTGCAAAGCAGCCTGGAAAGCTGCATGCCTTTAACTTGCTTGCACCTTTTGTAGCCCCTTCGCCTACTTGGAGCAGTTCTCTTGGGATTACTTCAGATGCGGTCTCCTGGGCTTGAAGTCCTAAAAACTCCCACTGAATAAAACATAATTCTCAACTCTTAGGCTGTGAATATTTTTAAGTCGACAACACTCATAACCCCGTCCTCTTCCACTGCCTTCATCTCTCTGCTTTAACAAGGACTCAGAATATTAAACTGACAGAACTCGTTCTTCCAAATCCATTCTGGTTATTACCACTGTCCTATTCATTCACATTTATGAGAAGTACTTCTTTATTTGTTCTAATATTTTCATTTACCTGGTACTCTAGATAGATTTCCATGTGATTCTTTACCTATCTAATATGTATGGGAAGAAAAAAATTCTTTAAAAATCAAAACTGATTCTATCTTTTTCTTATATTGAAGTTTGGGGGAGTGAAACTCATATTAGTGGAAAAATAAATCTCTACACAGCTCCTTTTCATTCTGAGATACCTGGGGAGGCAAAAAGAAAAGAGCGAAATTTCAAAGCTCCTGCCAGCGCTTCAGTGCTGTGAAACATTAATGAGCTTCTGGATTTGCAAAGGTGGGCCCAGAGCCTAAGGATGTTTGAGAGTTAAATTGCTCTGCATAATGAAGTAAAGGTAATTGAGTTTCCTGAGGAATTGGAGAATAAAGAGGTCTGGGAAAATGGAGGGAGCTGGGAAGGTGGCAGTTGTCCAGCCTCACATTAGAGCTTGCAGGATTTCCAGCATGACCCAAGAGGCAGGCAGCAGTGATTCTGTAGGTAGACCATGTGGGCAGGCACTGGGCAAATGCCCAGAGATCATGCCACACCCAGGACAAGCCATTATTTTTAAATCTGGGGAGCTTAAAAGAAGGCAGTGAATCTCAAAGAAGGGGAGGAGGCTGGAGCTTCTCTGGAGTCTCCAGGGCAGAGACCCACAGAAGGGACTGCTTATACCTCTCGCCCTGAAGGCTACTGCCCTGCATGCTGAGGCCAAAAGACAGCAATGTTAGACAAGCCCGAGTTTCAGCAGTTGCTGTAGATGAACCTCATTCCCTCCCCTCGCTACTCAGCAACCCCCTCCCCCGCACCCCCACCACCCAGCACCTCCAAGCAGAGTCCTCTGCAAATGCAAATGCAGCTGGCAGGGGCACCTGGTGTGGCTGAACCCTGATTACCAAGTGTGACACACTGTTTTCTCTGCAGTAGTTACAAAGGTCTGTTTTCCTCCAGAGACCTCTCTTCCTCTCTGGGGCCCAGTGACTTTCAATGTAACTTTCAGTAACATTATTGTGGATTACAGTGGTTCTGAGCATCCCAACTATGCTCCACCCTCTGTCCTCCACTTCTGCTGCGCCTCACCTGCGTGCCCCCCGGAATCAGCTAAGGCAGAGCTCCTTCTGTCTTCTCTACATACCAGGTTACATCCCTTCTTCCCACACACAGGCTGTTCCCTCGCTTCCACACTGCACCCACTTTCATAAAATTATATCTCCTATAGGGACTCCAAAAGAGCAATTCAGGCCTCACTGCCTCCAGCAAGCCTCCCCAGCCTCCACATCTGACTTGGGGGGCCTCCTTCATGCCTCCTTCATTCTGAAGATGCTCTCTACCCCAGCATATCACACTCTACTGAAGCCAATGACTTACTTCTATGCCTCCTCAATAGCTCTATCCAGAGCCTAGCACTGTGCCCGCAACACAGTAATTGTTTAATAAATTTTTGATGATAAATATATGACCTAAAAGTTTTTATTCCAAAGCCTAAAAAGACAATCAGATCTGCCCACAGAGTATATTTCAAATAACTGTCAGGCAGGAATATGTCTTCCCAAGTCCTGATTTTTCCTTCAACATACAGCTACGACTCTTCTGGCCTCTATCCAGACCCTTACATTACTCTTCCCTAGTTAAACTAATAGCAGCCTTCAAACCAAAATTATGAATGCTAATGATTTCATTCAACAAGTATGTATCACACACTTCACACAGGAAGAGTGGTGCTAAGCCCTGGGGATACATAACAAACAAAACCAGCACTAATCCCACCCCCATGGAATTAAACCAATGAATAAACATCTGCAATATTACAATTGTGATAAATGCTCTATAATGAAAATGACAAGGTATAATGAAGAGTGTAGCAGTTTAATAGGGGAACCTAAACCAGTCAATCCTAAAGGAAATCAACCCGGATTATTCACTAGAAGGACTGATGCTTAAGTTCCCATACTTTGGCTACCTGATGTGAAAAGCTGACTTACTGGAAAAGACCCTGATGCTGGGAAAGCCTGTGGGCAGGAAGCGAAGAGGGCAACAGAGGATGGGATGGTTTGATGGCATCATCAACTCAATGGACATGAGTTTGAGCAAACTCCAGGAGATAGTGAAGGAAAGGAAATGGCATGCTGCAGTCCATGGGGTCACAAAGAGTTGGACACGATTTAGCAACTGAACAATAACAACAATCTAGTCTGGTTAGAGATAGGAGGTTTGCCAGTAGGAGTGCATATGGATTAAGGTAGGCTTCCTTTGGAAGTAAAGAGTTTGCCAGCAATAGTGTATGTGTGTGTATGTGTGTCTGTGAAAAGATGGTTACTACAGAGGAAAAAGCCTGTGTGCCTCCTAAGGGAGCATAGAGAACTTTGGGAATGGAGAAGAGGACAAAGCAGTGGAGTCCCGAGCTCCCTGTACAAGTGAGTGAAGTTGAACCAAGCTGCAGTGTATCTGTGGCTAAGCTAAATTAGTTTTGCCTTGGTGAATCTGCCAGAGAAAGACTAACTGTACAGGCTACATCTGTAGGAGCAATCTTTCCAAAGTGAAAAAGAAGCATAATAGTGAAGTCATGGCAGACAGAAATGACTGTCAACTGAAGAGGCAGCATCTCCAAACTGCCTAAGTGGAGGGAGAGTCTTACCTCTATTATTCCAAAAGAACCCACCAGAACTAGGTTAAGCTAAAGAGACTCTGCATTTGGGGGTGGCAGTGCTGCTGGGAAAAGGAGTCTGCCAGATTCTGGGCACAAGTGATGGCTACAAGTCACTTCAGAGAGAGCGTGGATTAACACCCTAAATACAGAGAAGTATTTCTGAAGATTGTAGCCAACTGATTTGAATACCGCAGCCACACCAGGCACGTGAATTCTTTTTAAATTAACAGCATGGTATGAATGCTGTTGGATCATTTAAAATCCTTATCTCCTATTAAGAAGGATCTGGAATTTTGTGTTACCTCTGAATCTAAATTTATACAATGCTGAGGAGTCCATGGTTTTCAGGCATTATTATAAAACAACGAGCACTTCCTAACAGGTGGTGGCAGCAAAAAATCTTGAATCTTGAGATCAGATTTATTAGTTATGATGCCTACCACAGAACCACCTCAAACTCTCAGGCACAGTAACATATGAGGGTTACTCCAGAGGGAGAACTTACTAGTATGTCAGGATTCCCATAAAAGGAAATGAATTATACCATATACTACATAATGAACAACTTCCAACTTCCTATTTAAGTGTTATAATTACAACTCATGTTGAAGATCTTATGTTAGTAGTATTTGCTTTATGCAAGGAAAAATTATTTTCAGTTGAAATGGTAGGGTGCCAGCAGCTTACTTAATATATATCCTAAGTGGCTTAGGGGCTAAGTACATAATCCTTTCAGCTGGATGCCTCAATTACATTTATCTTATTGTAGGACCTATTGCACAGTTAATCACCTTCAACTGTATTGTTAACTTGATGCTTTAAATATTCATATTCTCAGAACACATCAATTATTTTTCTGCCATTCTTTCACTTGAAAAGATCCTTGGCACACTAATGGCTGGTGAGATAATAGATGCTATGTTCCTAATATTATAAATTATTGTGACTGCTATACTCAATGACTGGTTGTAACTTGGAAAATCAAAACCACAACTATATATGACTATAAAATGACAATAAAAATAGGAGTTCACTCTATACTTAGGGGCTGTTTGACATTTTCCAGCTTGCCCTGATTTTATAAAAAGGAATGACCTTGAAAATAGTTAAACCTATCAAGCAGTAAGGCTGCAGTTCACTGAAATAGACAACATGGTCATGTCTTTATAATGCTGTTAAGCATTCATGAAAGTGAAAACAATTTTATTGCTCTTTAACCAATTTATACTTGTACTTTATAAGCTTATGCATATTCACCACAAGGCCATTCTAATCTTTGTTTACCTATAGCCCTCTGAACTTAGAAATAAAGGCAATCAGGTCTCAGCCTGTTAGACTAGGAGGAGAAAATCAGATTTTCCAGAGGCATAAGGATCTGGTTGATGTTTTATCAGCCTGTGTTTAATTAGAGTGCTCTCAGTAAAAACACCAATTCAGATTAGCTTCCTTTGCTCAGTGTTTATTAATATAGACACTCTTTAAAAGGGAACATGCAAGCATTTTATGTTGACAAATATATTTAGCTGCTGTCACTTTATAAAAGGAACAAGTACAACAATAACAACCAAAACAAAGAAGATAGTGAGATGGAAAGAAAAAAACCTCTGAAACTCGGAGGTTACCAGGCCCACTATGCATACGTGCTGCCATCCTGGCACACTGCACCTCAGGATCTCAGGGTAAAGGGAACACAGAGAAGGTTCTACAAAAGTCAGAATCTCCATGAATTGAAGACCAAAGATTCAGAGATCTAAAGAAGAGATCCTCTAAACAAAAGAAATACCCAAGAGAGAGAAGGTATGTTTCCGTGTTTAGTTCAAGTTCTCTGAGGGCCTCCCCTTTCACTCCCATGCTAGCCGAGTCAATTCAGAGCACGAAGTTTAAATGTACATGTAGTGTTGACCTGGTTTTTCCCAGTAGGTTCCCAGGAAAGGGACTTGAAGGAGGATGGTATAAAAATAAGGCTTCTTATGAGATGAGGGACTGCTTTAGATATTCTGTAAACAGCTGGAGAACAGGGTCCCTGGAGAAAGAGAACCAGGCATGATTTTTTTTGACAGAAGAGAAGCCATTTTTGGCCAAAGCCATTTTGTGGTCTAAGCTGGCCACAGTGCTTGCCTTTGAATGGATCTAAGTAATGATCTTAAAGGACGTGGGAGACTATGGGAACAAAAGAAAAGCAATCGAGAAATGATAGTAGTCTTAGTTCTTCCTCAAAAGATGTACAGAACAATCTGATACACATTTTTTAGTCATTTGCAGGAATCAAGGCTCCCACCCAGGCAGAGGACTTAAGTACATGCTGAGACCCCAGCCTGGTTAGAACCTGACCCTCGAGACTCCAGTCAGCTAAAGCTTGGACTCAGCAAACTTCACCCCAGTTCCATACTAAACTATCTTCTGCTCAGGCCCCCTCATGACTAGGCATGTATCCTTCACTTAAAGCTTCCTCAGTTTTGCTGTTCAGAGAGACACTGCTCTGGGGAAAGTTCTCCAGTGTTCTCTTTATTTGCTGCAAGTAATAAATCCTTCCTTCTCCTGATGTTTGGCTTGGTTGTATCTTTCGGCTCAAGGACACACCTTGTGTCTTTTGGCTCAAGAAGCAAAAACAGTTTTCAGGTAACAGGAGAGACGGAGGGAGGAAGAAAGATTTCTTAGAAAACATTCTTTCTACTTAACACAGGGAGGAGTGCCACTGCTGGGACTACGATTAAGAAAAAAAGTTCAATAACTGTGGTTCTCAGTGATGTCCATGAGAAACACACTTGAATGTGGAAAAAGTAATTGATGTGGCCAGGTCCAGAGAGGAGCTGTTTCCAGCACTAGGATCTTCCTGGACACCCACTCATTCACTTGCTCCTACTGAATGAGTATCTGTCATGTGCCAGGCACACTGTCCTTGCAGTGAGCAAGACTGACAAGGTCTCTGCTCACATGGAGTTTACACTATTGTAAGCGGTGACGAATAGAAACAGTAAGAACAGATATCTTTGGGAGAGTAATCAGTGCTATTAGGAAAATATCCATCCATTAGTCTATTCATTGCCTCACAAAAGAGTGAATGCGTGTTGTGCTGGCAGCTGGAAACACACACACAATGGGAGCTAAAACACAGGTGAAATTTGGGGATCTATAACCTGTAGGAACTAATGAGGTCACCCAGATAGAGAGTGTGTAGAGGACAAAGGGAAAAAAAGGGGGAAATAAACCACAGACATAGAAAAAGTATTTAAACTTAAACTAGGAAAGGGTTTCAAGAAGGAGCCATCCAGAGTACACATATTTTTTATGTCATGGATGAAACTGAACAGGACCCTGTAGGGCTCCTGGGCACAGAAACACTTCTGTGTCCCTCATTCCTAATTTGGAAGGAATAGGCTTCAGCTTCCATGAATTTCCCTAAGTTCCACAGGGCAGTTTCAAACTGATGCCAATCACAGAAGGAAGGGGAGACAGAGACGGGAGGAGCAGCCAAGACACAGCAGTGCAGCCTTGGGGCAGGGTCCTGGATCCACCTCAAGGGACACACACTACGATGTCTTTGCGCTCTTCTTAGAACTAAAACCCCCAACGAATGGAAGATGTTAATTACTTGATGCTAACCACACAAGTTCATCAGGAGAATACCTGAGGCCAGATTAAAGGCGTGCAGGTCCTGCAAACACCCTGAGCTGTATCAGCAACCCCACACTGAAACCATTGCTATGAAACAGCTTACCAAACCCTCCACAAGTTGGGACACATAGTTTTGAAGGGCATGAGCCCACCGTGTACCCCTTTGCCTGGCAAAGACAACAAAGCTATTCTTTTCTACTTCACCCAAAATTCTGTCTCTGAGATTTGATTTGGCACTGGTCACAGAGGCCAAGTGTTTAGCACCATGGAGTCAATACAAAGAGGACCCAGGACTCACTGGATCTAGCAACAGGGTGACATCCACTAGAGCAGTTTCAATCGAATTATAGGCCTGAACCTCAGACTGCATGGCCAGGTAAGCCCATGAGATATAAGAAAATGCAGTCTAAGAATGCAGACAATTTCAGTTTTGATTGTGAAAGAAGAGACTGATTCCAAGATAAGTAGAGAAACAATTGGGACAGAGGAGTTTCTCATTTTTTCCCCTTTCTTTCTTCCTTTCTCTCTCCCTCCCTTCCTAAAACAGGAAAGATTTAACCACACTTAAAGGCTGAAAAGAGAGACTAATGAAGACTAACTTGGTGGATTGAGGTCTCTGAAAGAATAAAAAAGAGTGGGATCTAGAAAGTAGGAGGAGACTCCTTTCCTCTGGGAATTGAGGGACAGGAGGAGGAAAGATGCTGAGGAGAGCAACGGTGGGGTAAGGAGCAGAAGTGAAGAATTAAAGGTTCAAAACCTCTTCTACCTGAATGGCCTCAGGCCAGGAAAATTCTCAGGCAAGATTTACTGCGAAAGAAAGAAGCCCCCAGAGATTGGAAAGTATATTTTAGGTTAGGTTAATTGACAACTGGTAAAAGTGAATGGGAGGTTTGAGAGGGGAGAAGGTGGGTTATAGTTTAATAAATTTACTTAACAGAGGGACATATAAAATTTGTTTAACTAGGCAGAAATACTTGGGGCACACAATGATTCAAACATCTGCAAATAAACATTTTCATTTACCACTCCATGTAAAAAACCTGGGGTAAAAAACCTTGAAATGTAGATAGAGCTGAATCAACAAGTTCAATAACACAAGAGGGTTATACAGGAGTAAATATATCTGCACACATACATCTGAACTGAAGAGGTGAGGAATTCAGAGAAATAAGGTACATGCTCGGGGAGGCACAGTTCAGTTACCTAACCTCAGGCAAGCTTTTTCCTCTTGCCGTGTCCCAAGTTTCCCTTCTATTTTTTTTTTTAAAAGGAAAATACTATCTATTTTCTTTCAGCTCCTCAGGGATACTGTGGAGATGAATGCACTGTATAATTAAAACTCCTAGCCAACTTAGAAAAGAACCCGGGAACGTCAAAAGCCCACACTAAACTGGAACAATCTCTGGGCCACACCGTGGGAGGTTCCCAGGAACCAGTGAGTACAGGGCTCTTTTCAGGAACATTCCTCTCACCTGAATCATTTGTTCCAGTGTGCATGACTGAAACCTAACCTAATGAGAAGAAAGATAGCATCACGCTGTCTGAACATGCTTGAAGGTCTGTGACTCTCTTCATACTACTTGCTGTGGGAAAAGGCATCTTAGTTCTTTGCTTACCCAAAATGTTAAGCCCTTTATTTGCCGAGTGTCAGCTCAGTCAACACAGAGGGGCAGCCTCTGTTAATTCTTCAAGCTGGCAGGATCCTAGAGCCTGGGAACCATGTCAATCACTGTGCCCTGCACATGTCAAGTACTCAACCTAATATCGGCCAGACAGTGCCTGCCTGCCTCGCTCTGCCATAGAACATGCAAGCATGTGCTCCTTAAAAGCAGCGACAACTGCAGGCCAGATGATGCGGGATACCTTGCTCATTTTAATTTAATTTTTTATGGAGGTGAAATTCATATAACAAAAATTAAATTTTTTAAATGAACCACTCAGTAGCATTCAGGGCATTGAAAATGTTGTAGAAGCGCCACCTCTACCTAGTTCCAAAACATTGAATTACCCCAGGAAGACACTCTGAACCCATTAAGCAGTTGCTCCTGACTCCCTCTCCCCACAACTCCTGGAAACCACCAATCTGAGCTCTATCTCTGTAGGTTTATCTCTTTTGAATATTTCATATAAATGGGTTCATACAATACATGGGCTTTGGGGGCTGGCTTCCTTTACTTAGCATAATGTTTTTGAGATTTATCCATGCTATGGCATGCGTTAACACTTCTTCCTTCTCACAGCTGAAAAATATCCCACTGTATGGTTATAACACAACGGTCTTATCCCTTCATCCGTTAATGAACACCAGGGAGGTTTCTACCTTTTGAGGATAGTGCTGCTACAAATGTATGTGCACATATATTTGTTAAGTATTGTTTTCCAATTCTTTTGGATATATACTTAGGAGGAGAGTCACTTAGTCACATGATAATTCCATGTTTAATTTTTTAAGGAACTGTGTTCCACAGTGGCTGTACCACTTTGCAGTCTTACCAGAAACTGTACAAAGATTCTAACTTCTCCGTATCCTCACCAACACTTCTTATTTTCCACTGTTTTGATTATAGCCATCCTAGTAAATGTTAAGTGGCACCTCACCGTGGCATTTCCCTGATGACCAATGATCTTGAGCATCTTTTCCTGTATTCATCGACAAGTTGTGTAACTTCCCTGGAGAAATGTCTATCCAAGCCTTTGGCCCATTTCTAAACTAGACTGTTTGTCTTTTAGGCATTTTTAAGCAAGGTACTCCAATACTCTCTCTAAACATACTGCTTCAAGCAGATGAGATGCAAAACAAGATGTTAACAGTATAGTGTTAAGAGGTTATATTCTGAAATCGAACTACTTGGGTTCACTCTGTACCTGACTCTGTACCTGACATACCTCTGACTTTCACAGAGCTATGTCTCTGAACCACAGATTCTCATTGTAAGATGAAAACATTAATACTAAACTTCATGGATGTATGATGAGCAATAAATAATTCAATCAATGTAGTATACTTAGCAACTGTGTCCAAGACAAAGTAAGAACTATAAAATTGTCAATAATCAATAAAATTTGTAGGGACAGCATCTCCATGTAATACATATGTATTCCCATATAGGAGAAATGCATGAACCTTCGCCAGATTCAGCCATGCAAGAGAAAAAGGAACTCCAGCAAGGAAGTATGTTAAGTATAAATATTAAGAATAAAATGGTCTCAAAATAATGAAAAGCATTCGATAAAATATTGTTCTTTATACCTTTTTAACAACATAGGAAAAGCATTCTTATACTGTAGAACAGAAGGCAGAACCCACATCTGTGAAGAAAGTTTGATGACACAAACACTAAACAAGGACCAAACCTTCTGTCCCATCATACAGTCCCTAGAATGAAAAAGATGGAGAAAGCTTGCAGGCTACTGTTTTTTTATAACTGTCATTTCTTTGCAATGTCTATCCATTACTGTGAGTGAGAACAATAAACCATATTATTGAGAAGCATCAAGATTCTCTCCTTTCTATACAAACAAAATCTTCATCACAACCAGGGAATCATGTCAAGCAGTGCACCCACTCAAATCCAAAAGTCACATGCATTTTTCTGCTAAGTCTATGCTGCTGCCTTTATGCTTTGCAGTCTTTAGAAACACATGTTCACTGCAACATGTGACATCAATACAGTATCAATGTGCAAAGGCCTCTGTGCTCCAAGTCTGTCCCAGGTTTGGTAACTAAAAGTTCTTCCAGGGCAGAGGGTCAATATTTCCTACCATATTGTTGTTGTCAAGTTGCTAAATCGTGTCTGACATTTTGCAACCCCATGAACTGCAGCACGCCAGGATTCCCTGTTCGTCACTCCCCCAGAGCTTGCTCAAACTCATGTCCATTGAGTCAGTAATGCCATCCAATCATCTCAACCTCTGATGCCCCCGTCTCCTCCTGCCCTCAATCTTTTCCCAGCATCTTTTCCAATGCCTTCGGGGTCTTTGCTCTGATTCAATTAAATCTTCTGTTTATAATACACAATTTCATACCTGTAATTTTTCCTGTCATTTTACATTGTTTTAAAAAGGAATGAAGTCCTGACTTCACTTGTATTCCTTAGGGAGCTTGGGTTTTCTAAAGGCTCCTTCCCCACATCCCCTCCACCAGCAAATTTAAACGTTGACATGATGATTAACTTAGATTATAATTCATGAGCTCTGCAAAGGACAGGTGCAAAGGAATTAAGAGTAAATTCATGGGTAAATTCATGTTTATTCTCAATACTGGAACAAATGAATAGGATGGAAGGGGTGGTCAAAAATTAGTAAATCAAAAGGGAGGAAACAAATCAGTAAATGAAAAGGTAAAATGCCAAAATTAATTTATAAGGTAGAGAGAAGGGAAATTAGAGAAAGTCTGTTACAGAGCAAAAACCTTTCTCTGAAAAACCTCTAATTATATGATATATGAAATGGGCAAGCTTAAAAGTAAACTTATTGTAAAAAAAAAAAATTATGTTCTTGGGAAAGCAAATAAAAATTAGTCCTGGATTAGTCATCAAAATGTTCTTGCTTGTCCCAGATCACAGTTAAAGAACAATTAAGAGGCAGAATAATGTAATGCACATACAATGCAGTGACAGTCCCAGGTTTGAGTTCCAAATCCACAAATATGGCAAGAAGCTTAGGTCGAAAATGTAACTAACAAGCTCATTTTTCCCAAATTATGGAAATGATTTTGATTTTTCAAATTTGGTGACAACCAGAATTTGTTGCAGCTTAATTCTAGATCCTGCCTCCTTTTTTTATTTTCTGACCATTATAGAAAGTACAGAAATCACAGAATAATATAAAAAAAAGGGACACTATATATACTACATACTATAATATATACTACATACATGTTATACTTTTCCCTCTCACACTGTTTTTTCAATTTAGTTATAATTTGCAAAGAATTACATGTATAGATTTAGATATAATCTGATTAATTTGAATATTGATAGGTGTTCATGTGACTCATGCCCCCATAAGTACATGAAAAATATCTATAACCATATAAAGAATTATAATAGTTTAATTTATAATATTATAGAATTCCTAATTTTAAAATTAGCAGAGAACTATGGACTAGCAATCAAAGAAAACCATATTGCAGTTTATCAGGTATTTATAAGTTAAGAAAAGGAATATTTTTGGTATAGTTCCTGGTTATCATAGGCAAGAATTAATTATTTTGTGTTATCCTAAATTGAGAATTTACATATTATGATTTCTTCCCTCCCAGAAATACATCTGATTATAAAATATCAGAATGAAGTTTTATATATATATACATACATATTGTTCAATTAATATTGTACCAAGGTTATTTCCCCATATTATTAAAAATGCTTAATGGCTCAAGTAACTTCTTTTTAGTTTCACTTATAATTCATTTAAATTAATTCATATAAATTAATTCATTTAACCACTTCACATTGCTGGACCTTTTCTTTTTTACCATTAAAATAAAGTACAAAAAAAATAAAATAAAATAAAATAAAGTACAATTACTAGTTGCACCAAATAGGATCACTATGAATTAATAACTTCACTCTCTTGATAAATACTTCTAAATTCGCTTTGTACCAATCACAAATCAGTGCAAACAACAGCAGTAACATGGAAGTGACTTAAGTTCTTGCTAACATTTCAGCATTAATGTTTTTATTAATTTCTGCCAAGGGCATTTCCCTATTTGTCTTTCTTTGACTATTGGTAAGATTAAATATTTTTTCACATTTTTATAGGCTAATTCTTTTGTGACTTCTCTGTATATTACACTATCTTGTCTATTGATTCTTCCATGTAAAATCTAAATAATCATCTGGAAAAAAATGTCTCAAAAATACTTAGTTTGGAAAGACCACCATCTTTATAATGCTTAGCCTTTCATCTACAAATGTAGTATGCCTCTCCAATTAATCTATTATTTCTTAAAGTTTGTATTTTTTTGTATGTTCCTTGTGGTATTTGTGGCCTCTAACTACCTTATTCAAGACTTCTCAGAGATTTCTGCAAGCAAAATACATGGAATTTTCCAAATCACCCTCCAATAATTTTTTTTTTTAATCAGAAAATTTTCTATGGTCATGACATGGGAATGACCAAGATTCCCACTTTGGTCCAATAATTACAGTTTCTCAGTTCCCAAGGAATGGGTAGGGCTGAATTAACATTGCCACAAAAAAGAATCAATTTTAATAGATACCTCAATGATAACTGAATCTGAATAAACAGTAATTCTCCAACTCCTTCTGTCCTGGCATCCACTCAGATTTATTTCTTTTATGAAAGAGATAAAGTTCATTCCATTAAATCTTTTTATCTTAAGTTCTATTTATATGAAATTGATATTGTAATCCCTTTCTTTTAGTTTAATTGCCTGATTTGCCTTGCCTATAATTTTACTTTTATAACAAAGTTTTGATGGGGGAGGAGAGTGTAGTCACCTGTAAATATCTTAAATTTTACAGTATTTGTTAATTAATAATGGATTTTACTCCAGGAGCTAAAATAACTCATGCATAGAACAGAGCCTCAACAACTATTAAATTATTAATATTTAATACATCTGCCTTTTTCTATCATACTTTCCCCTAGTAAACACCTAATAAACTGAAATGAAGTTTTCTCTGATCATTACTCCAGGGTTCTCTGCTAATTTTAAAATCAGGAATACTATAATATTATAATACTTTGTACAATCATGAAAATGCTTTACATACTGATGGGAGTACATGAATGTGTGTGTTACATGTGTGAGTTACAGGAATACCTACATATCAATATTCAAGTATCACTGAATTATATCTAGGTCTGTATCTGTTGAATTATAACTCAATTTAAATAAAGAATACTCGAGGGAAAAAATATAAGTATGATTAAAGAATCACGTGGACTTCTCAGGTGGTGCTAAAGTTACCTATAGAAAAAAAAAAACTAACCTTCTTTGTTTTGTTTTTAATACATGAATAATCGTTATTCTAAATCTCAAAGATCAGAGCAGTTATTTTGTTGAAGGCTTCCCTCGTGATTTAGTGGTAAAGAACCCGCCTGCCAATGCAGGAGACAGAAGAGAAGGTGAGTTCGATCCCTGGGTCAGGAAGATCCCCTGCTGAGGGCATGGTAACCCACTCCAGCATTCTCGCCTAGAGAATCCCATGAACAGAGAAGCCTGGCGGGCCCCCCCTACAGTCTTGGGGCCCCAAAGAGTCAGACACAACTACAGCAACTTAGCACACATGCAAGAAATCATATAATCCATGTAGAAGAGACAATGGTGATACAGACACAAGCATTAATTTTGTTTATAAAATCATAATTGACTACAAAATTCTGTTTTTGCTGTTCAGTTTCTATCTCTGACTCTTTGCGACCCCATGGACTGCAGGATGCCAAACTTCCCTGACCTTCTCTATCTCTTATATAACGGTATTTTGTGACATGGTTAACTCTCCCTCTGTTGCACTAAAAATTAAAGCTGAATTTCAATATGAAATATAACAATAAACACAGTATTTTCCAACTGTTATGTGAGATAAAACAAAAAGTATCCTTGAGATAAGTTTTTGCTGTCGTTTAATCACTAAGTTGTGTCCAACTCTTTGTGACCCCATGGACTGTAGCCTGCCAGGCTCCTCTGTCCATGAGATTCTCTAGGCAAGAATACTGGAGTGGGGTGCCCTTTTCTTCTCCAGGGGATCTTCCTTACCTGGGGATGGAACTCATGTTTCCTGCATTGGTAGACAGATTCTTTACCACTAAATCACAAGGGAAGCCTTCAACAAAATAACTGCTCTGATCTTTGAGATTTAGAATAACGATTATTCACGTATTAAAAAGAAAACAAAACAAAAAAGGTTAGGCTTTTTTCTATAGGTAACTTTTACATTTAGAGGTACCCTAAATTCTATAATTCCTTCACTACCTAAGAACTAAAACACTATAAATATTCATATCTGCCTACTCAAGTTGAACCACTCTTTCCATCACAGATTTTAAAGTACTTCATAAACCATCCGGGAAGACGGGGTGTTACAGCATGAGCATTCATTCTATTTATGGAAATACAGTATCCGTCAGTCCTTTATAATTTTGCTGAACAGCAATTGCTAAGGGAAGTTTCAAATATTTGTTGGAGATACTCCTGAAAAATAGAGGACAATTTACTGGTGTGTATGATTGTCAAGTGCTAGAATATGTCAATCATCTAATTACCAACTATTCACTGAGGAGGGCTTTTAAATACATTGTAAATGAAACGTGTAAATTAGCCACAAATTTGATATATATTATGCTGGATAAAAGAGAATAGGAACCTCTTTCAAATCTGTAATTTATTCAAAGGAGTTTCCATCTTAAATACATTCCCCATGAAAAGCAATTTGCATTGACCTAAGTTGTTACATCCTCCATGGTTCTTTTAGAATAGGTATTTATTTATTCAAGAGCAGCAAGAGAATGGGGAACAAATCTTCTAGTCTAAGCTAATGTTATACAAAGTCACTAAGGCGCTCGTTTTTTATTTCATTCCAACATCCTCCTTTCCTCTCAGTTGCCTCCTTCAGCCCCCAGCACAAACGCCATTACCAGTGACCACAAAATAATTCTTATTTTTTTACACAACACTTAGTCTCAGAAACAAGTGTAGAGTTGCAAAACTGGAGATCAGTAAACAAAATTAGCCTCCCTCAACCACACTGATGAGTTCCAGCTCATCAGTCATTCCTAAATGTCATTCCAAAATCCTCCCACCGCCATCTAGATCCAAAAAGGGAACCAAAACAGGGAGCCATATTTGGCTTTTCAGAGACCTTGGTAAATGGAGAAAACATTAAAAAAGAAAAAAAAAAAAAAAAAAAAGGACAGCATTTAAAACTGAACTGATAACATGACCAAAAAGTAATTTTTCGTTATTTAAAACAGAAATGCCATACATGGCCTAAGATCAGCAACAGGAAAACATTTTCAAAGCAATGAGAATAACACTTATATTGGACTTTAGTCAATGAGGCTGGTAAATGCTGGCTCTTCCCTTAGGTGGTGAGGTTAGCCACTCCTGAGCTAAAAGAACACATTCATGGACTTGTCACACAGCACAGGGAACAACTATTGATGCAGCCAATATCTTGTAATAACCTATAATGGCAAAGAATCTGAAAAAGCATATATGCGTATGTGTGTGTGTATAATGAAATCACTTTGACTTACACCTGAAACTAATATAATATTGTAAATAAAGTATTCCCTATTGGATCAGTCGGTAAAGAATCTGCCTGCAATGCAGGAGACCTGGGTTCTATCTCTGGGTCCAGAATATCCTCTGGAATAGAAAACGGCAACCCACTCCAGTATTCTTGCCTGGAGAATCCCATGGACAGAGGAGCCTGGCGGGCCACTGTCCATGGGGTCACAAAGAGTCAGACAAAACTAAGCAACTAACACTTTCACACCTTCAATTTTTTTTAAAGGAGAAAAATAAAGAACAGACAAACATACTGTATGAGCCCCCAAATTACAGACTTTAATTAAAATTGGTAGAAATACATAATGTTTCTATTTAAATATAAAGCAAAAGGAAGAGAAATTTTGAAATTTTTGTCAGGCTTACAATTTGCTTATGGTAGGAGTCATTGTGACTCATATTTGGCCTGAGGATAAAAAAATCTCTGCTTAACACCAAACCAGCCCTCCAACGAATGCTAAAGGAACTTGCCTAGATAGGAAACACCGATGGGATAGATAATCTGGAACCCAAAACAATAAAATAAATGGCAGCGAGATCATACTTATCAATAATTACCTTAAATGTAAACGGGCTGAATGCCCCAACCAAAAGACAAAGATTGGCCGATTGGATACAGAAACAAGACCCCTATATATGTTGTCTACAAGAGACCCACCTCAAATCTAGGGACACATATAGACTGAAAGTTAAAGGCTGGAAAAAGATATTCCATGCAAATAAAGACCAAAAGAAAGCAGGAGTGGCAATACTCATATCTGATAAAGTAGACTTTAAAATAAAGGCAGTGAAAAGAGATAAGGATGGACATTACATAATGATCAAAGGATCAATCGAGGAAGAAGAAATAACAATTATAAATATTTATGCACCTAACATAGGAGCTCCACAATATGTAAGGGAAATGCTAACAAATATGAAAGAGGAAATCAACAACAACAAAATAATAGTGGGAGACTTTAATACACCACTCACACCAATGGATAGATCAACTAGACAGAAAAGTAACAAGGAAATTCAAACTTTAAATGAAACAATAGACCAACTAGACCTAATTGATATCTATAGGTCATTCCACCCCAAAACAAGGAATTTCACCTTTTTCTCAAGTGCACACGGGACCTTCTCCAGGATAGATCACATCCTGGGCCATAAATCTAACCTTGATAAATTCAAAAATATTGAAATCATCCCAAGCATCTTTTCTGACCACAATGCAGTGAGATTAGATATCAACTACAGGAGAAAACCTCTCAAAACTTCCAACATATGGAGGCTCAACAACACACTGCTGAATAACCAACAAATTGCAGAAGAAATTAAAAATGAAATTCAGTTATGCATGGAAACGAATGAAAATGAAAACACAACAGCTCAAAACCTATGGGACACTGTGAAAGCAATGCTAAGGGGAAAGTTCATAGCAATACAAGCTCACCTCAGGAAACAAGAAAAAAATCAAATAAATTACCTTACTTTACACCTAAAGCAACTAGAAAGGGAAGAGATGCAGAAGCCCAGTAGAAGGAAAGAAATCTTAAAGATCAGGGCAGAAATAAATGCAAAGGAATCAAAAGTGACCATAGCAAAAATCAACCAAGCCAAAAGCTGGTTCTTTGAGAAGATAAATAAAATTGACAAACCGTTAGCCAGACTCATCAAGAAACAAAGGGAGAAGAACCAAATCAACAGAATTAGAAATGAAAACGGAGAGATCACAACAGAAAACACAGAAATACAAAGGATCATAAGAGACTATTATCAACAACTATATGCCAATAAACTGGACAATTTGGATGAAATGGACAAATTCCTAGAAAAGTACAACTTTCCAGGACTAAACCAGGAAGAGATAGATAATATTAATAGACCCATCACAAGCACGGAAATTGAAACCGTAATCAGAAATCTTCCAAAAAACAAAAGCCCAGGACCAGATGGCTTCACAGCTGAATTCTACCAAAAATTTAGAGAAGAGCTAACACCTATTCTACTCAAACTCTTCCAGAAAATTGCAGACGAAGGTAAACTTCCAAACTCATTCTATGAGGCCTCCATCACCCTAATTCCAAAACCCGGCAAAGATGCCACAAAAAAAGAAAACTACAGGCCAATATCACTGATGAACTTAGATGCAAAAATCCTCAACAAAATTCTAGCAAATAGAATCCAACAACACATCAAAAAGATCATACATCATGATCAAGTAGGCTTTATCCCAGGGATGCAAGGATTCTTCAATATTCGTAAATCGATCAATGTAATACACCACATTAACAAATTGAAAAATAAAAATCACATGATTATCTCAATAGATGCAGAGAAAGCCTTTGACAAAATTCAACATCCATTTATGATAAAAACCCTCCAAAAAGTAGGAATAGAAGGAACATACCTCAACATAATAAAAGCTATATATGACAAACCCACAGCAAACATTATCCTCAATGGTGAAAAACTGGAAGCATTCCCCCTGAAATCAGGGACAAGACAAGGGTGCCCACTCTTACCACTACTATTCAACATAGTTTTGGAAGTTTTGGCCACAGCAATCAGAGCAGATAAAGAAATCAAAGGAATACAGATTGGAAAAGAAGAAGTAAAACTCTCTCTGTTTGCAGATGACATGATCCTCTATATTGAAAACCCTAAAGACTCTACGAGAAAATTACTAGAGCTAATCAGTGAATATAGCAAAGTTTCAGGATATAAAATCAACAAACAGAAATCGCTGGCATTCCTATACACTAACAGTGAGAAATCAGAAAGAGAAATTAAGGAAACAATTCCATTCACCATCGAAACAAAAAGAATAAAATACTTAGGAGTATTTCTACCTCAAGAATCAAAAGACTTGTATATAGAAAACTATAGAACACTGATGAAAGAAATCAAGGAGGACACAAACAGATGGAGAAATGT
>ML663559.1:5359610-5478942 GCA_007570785.1 Antilocapra americana
TTATTTTTTTATTTTTTTATTATTGTTTTTGCCAAACATTGTCATGATATCACCATGGGTTTACATATGCTTCCCCTCCGGAACCCCCCTCCCTCCTCCCTCCCCCCCGGGAAATCTCGCTGCACCAGTCCCGAGCATCAATCCTGGGCTGGCGATTGATTAGACACATGACAATTGACATGCTTCAATGCCCTTCTCCCATATCATCCCACCCTTACCCTCATCCACAAAGTCCACGAGTCTATTCTATACATCTGCATTCCTTTTGTTGTCTCCCATGTTGGGTTCTCGTTACTGTCTTTCTAAATTCCATATATATGTGTTAATATACTGTATTGTTGTTTTTGCTTCTGGCTTACTTCACTCTGGATAATGGGCTCCAGTTTCGTCCATCTGAGTAGAATTGCTTCAAATGAATTTTTTTTTAATGCTGAGTAATATTCCATTGTGTATATGTACCACAGCTTTCTTATCCATTCATCAGTTGATGGGCATCTAGGTTGTTTCCATGTCTTAGCTATTGTAAACAATGCAGCGATGAACATTGGGGTACACGTGGCTCTTTCAATTCTGGTTTCCTCGGTGTATATGCCCAGCAGTGGGATTGCCGGGTCATATGGCAGGTCTATTTGCAGCTTTTTAAGGAACCTCCACACTGTTTTCCATAGTGGCTGTACTAGTTTGCATTCCCACCAACAGTGTAAGAGGGTTCCCTTTTCTCCACATCCTCTCCAGCATTTATTGCTTGTAGACTTTTGGATGGCAGCCATTCTGACTGGTGTAAAGTGGTACCTCATTGTGGTTTTGATTTGCATTTCTCTGATAATGAGTGATGTGGAGCATCTTTTCATGTGTTTGTTAGCCATTTTTATATCTTCTTTGGAGAAATGTCTGTTAAGTTCTTTGGCCCACTTTTTAATTGGGTTGTTTATTTTTCTAGAATGGAGCTGAAGGAGTTGTTTGTATATTTTTGAGATTAATTGTTTGTCTGTTGCTTCATTGGCTATTATTTTCTCCCATTCTGAAGGCTGTCTTTTCACCTTGCTTATAGTTTCCTTTGTTGTGCAAAAGCTTTTAATTTTAATTAGGTCCCATTTGTTTATTCGTGTTTTTATTTCCAATATTCTGGGAGGTGGGTCATGGAGTATCCCGCTTTGGATTATAGCAGAGAGTGTTTTGCCTATGTTATCCTCTAGGAGTTTTATAGTTTCTGGTCTTATGGACAGATTATTTCAAACATAAGCTGAAGTAGAGAGACGAGCTCACATTCCCAGATTCAGCTTCAGTAATATTGACCAGTCTCTCCTCATTTACACCTTGTGTCATTGGCCTTCCTGTATTATTTTGAAGCCAATCCCCAAAATCATATCATTTCATCTGGCAGTGTTTATACGGTTCAGGACTCTGGTGGTCCAGTGGTTGAGAGTCTGCCTTGCAATGCAGGGAATACAGTTTCAATCCCTGGCTGGGAAACTAGGATTCCACATGCCACAGGGCAGCTGGGCTCTCCCATCACAACTGCTGAGCCCACACACTGCAACTAGAGAGCCTGTACACCACAACAAAGGATTCCACATGATACAACTAAGGGCCAAAGAAATAAATAAATATTTTTAAAAATAATTATAGGCTTCATTTTTAAAACTTCAATGCAATAATCCCTTAAGTTATTAATAAGAATTCCTTAATATCATTCAGGTGCTATACCTTTTATCCATTATAGTCTTTTATGGTTTGTATATAATTGTCTCCAAAAAAAGGTCTTAACAGTAAGGTAAATTGACATATCTCATAAATTCTTTTAATCTATAGATTTCCCCCTCCATCTCTTTTTAAAAAGTAATCTTATTTATTTATTTATTGGCTGCACTGGGTCTTCGTTGCCATTTAAGGGCTTTCTCTAGTTGCAGCGAGCAGGGGCTACTCTCTAGTTGGGGAGCTCGGGCTTCTCATTGTGGTGGCTTCCCTTCTTGCAGAGCACAGGCTCCGTAGTGGTGGTGCACAGGCTTAGTTGCTCCATGGCATGTAGGATCCTCCCGAACCAGGGATCAAACCTGTGTCTCTTGAATTGGCAGGCAGGTTCTTTACCACTGAGCCACCAGGAAAGCCCTCCATCTTTTTTTATTTCTGTTGCATTTTTGCTGCTGTCGCTGTTGTAGTTAATGAAACAAAGTCATCTGCCCTGTAGAACTGCCCCAGTCTAGATTACTAAAATTGTATTTCCATGATATTTAATTCAGTCTGCTCCCCTGCCCTCTGTACTTCCAGTCCATGGGTAGTCAGAGAAAGAGGCCAAATCATCTTTCAGTTTGAAATTTTGACAAGAACACTTTAGAAGCTGTGTACTGGAGACCTACAATCTCAAGTTGCCTCCCTGTGATGTTCATAAAAAGGTGTACTCACCACTTGGATTCATCAACTCACCAGGGGTTACAAAATAATAAATCCTGATTTTCTGACCCCTTCCTCTGTTAGCAGGACTGAACCTCTCTAAAGAGAGACAGTCTCATCAACTATTTGGTAAACATGATGTACAGTCTGTTCAGGGAAGTAAACTAAATACGTCTTTCCTTGTATTTGTCAGTTTTCAAAATAATGATTGACCCCGTAATATCATTACAAAAAGAACCAATAGGGGTTTAACTTTTAACTCTGAAAATCCCTTGTGGGGACCATCCCCCACATCTGTGTCAGAAATCTAAAACTGTCCATTATCTAAGTATGTCTAAGAGTGGGAGTAAAGAAAGATACTGCTTTGAAACCATCTGTCTCCTTAGGGCCTCTTCATGAAGCAGACCCTCTTTATTTTTTTCCATCCTCCCTTAATTTGAGTATCTCCAAATAAGAAAGTTAAAAAATTCTGCATCTTTAAGAATATTAAATATCTAACACCTTCTCTCAGAGTCATGATGCAGATGCTTGCCACCTGATTTCAGAACCTCAAAGGTGAGAAGAGAACGGGTAGCAGTCCCCACACAGCTGTCCCTGGTATCTGTGGGAGTCGGCTTCCAGGAACCCCTTAGACTAAATCTAAGGGTGCTCAAGTCCCTTATATTAAATGGAGTAATATTTGCATGTAACCTACATATTTACATATGGTGCTATAATTTATATTTTAATATTAATTTATTTGGCTGCGTTGGGTCCTAGTTGCAGCATGCAGGATCTTCCTTGTAACACACGGACTCTCTAGCTGTGACGTGCAGGCTTAGTTGCTCCACAGCATGTGGGACCTCAGTTCCCTGACCAGATATCGAGTCATAACCACTGGACCACCAGGGACATTCCCCTCCAGAACATTTTAAATCATCTCTAGATTACTTATAATTCCCATTCTATGCTGTGCTTAGTTGCTCAGTCGTGTCCGACTCTTTGTGACCCCATGGACTGTAACCCACCAGGCTCCTCTGTCCATGGGGATTCTCCAGGCAAGAACATTGGAGAATGCCCTCCTCCAGGGAATCTTCCCAATCCAGGGATCAAACCAGGTGTCCCACATTATAGGCCGATGCTTAAACCTCTGAGCCACCAGGGAAGTCCCTTATAATACCTAGTATAATGTAAATCTACATAGGTAGTTGCTGGCAAGCATTAAACTATAGTTATGCTTTGGGGAACTGCCTAGAATTAAAAAAAAAAAACTGATCCTCAATTAAATTTGTGGATGTAGAATCTGCACATAAGGAACCCCTGGATAGGGAGAACTGACTGCAACTAGTTCCCAGCAAGAGATGCTTCTTTTTGCAAACACTCCTCAAAAGTGATATAAACAGAGTCTGTGATGTGAGGAGCCATAAAGAGATGTGAAAAAAGCAACCAAATACCATGGAAATGACATATTCTACTATAGTATATACATCATATGGCTTCTATTTTTCCTGAGAAATAAAGTGATCACTTAAACTATGGTAATTACTATCATCTCTCTCTCCACATACATTTCCACCCTTGAGAAGCAGTAGAAACTGGAGGCTGACATGGTGTGCAAACAAATGCTCTTGTGCAGCAAAGAACTCATTCTATTCCTAGAGGTTCCATTCCACTCAGAGGAACGACTATACAGAACAGTGTCTCAAGAGAGCAAGGCAAATGGAGGTCTCACTAAGAACACACTACAGATGATGAAAGTGACTTCAGTGGAGGAAAATGTCTGTCATGTATTTTTCCTTCAAACAGACAGCCTAGTCTCCACTCCAGTGGAAGGGAGAGGTGCCCTTGAAACTATATGCAGCTGTGACATAAAAAGTATGTCTATGTACAAAATTAATGAAAAGCATCTCACCTTTCCACCCTGCAAAGCCGAAACGGCTCAGGAACAGTAGTATGCCTGACATCTTATTTGCCACATACAGGACTTGGGAAATTCAAGAATGCTAGGAATTATGTATCATTTCATGAATGGCACTTTGGGCAACCAAAGATTCTCTCTACACAGAAACACAGGAAATCTCAGAATTTCCCCATGTGTAGGACATTTTTCCTAATTTGTATAATTTTAGTTATAAGAGACAGAACTCAAGTTACTGAATTATGAAACAAGTACACAGACTAGGGTGGTCTGGTTTGAGATCCATTCCCCAATATGAAAGGGGATGCAAGGCTCCCATCTTTGAGACATGGTATTACTTCTGCTACTTGCATGCCAAGCACCAGTTGTCTAAGTAACATGTCCTCCGGATACCTACACACAACTGAAAGCTGAGAAGTCTAACAGAGAGAGCTGAAAAACTGGGTTCTAACACTAGCATATTTATTTCCTGAATAAACTGCTTAGCAACCTTGTACCTTCATTTATCCATTTTACAGAGATAACTATGTTTATTCTGCAGAAGCATTTTTGAAAAATAAATTCTTTGAAATCATCAAAGAAAGAACACAACTTTAACCTAATTATGAAGGAAACAGAAAGAAAAACTTGAACAAATCCTGCCCAGTTAATCCAACTAGAGAGATTAGCAAGAGAGAGATCAACTTCTAAGCCTAGGAAGGACCCATTATCATTGGCTGTAAATATTGTCTTCTCATCAGTTCCTTACTGAGGTTAAAACCCCCACATCTCATATTTGCATCTCCATCCTTCCTCTTCATCCCACCACCATAGCCTTCCCCAGGGTACTCCTGCTCTCTCTTGGGTCCTCTATCACTCATCTCCCCTATTTAAGCCTCACTTTCCTCTAAAATTATAACCTCCCTCCCACTGTCACCAATAAGACTGAGCTGAAGAGGACCTTAGAACTCTTCTAATCAAACCCCTGACCAGTAAAAATAGAAAGATGAGGCCTGAAGTGATGAAGGCACAGGCTCAGCATCATCAGGAAGCCAATCATTTGCATAGCTTGGTCCTCATCCAGAAATCTTCCTCCTAGTATACCACGATGCTACCACCTACCTGGCACTGCTCACTCTTACCCAAGAAAGGGATTTGAGGAATCAGTTGATGTACCTCATTGTTCTCTACCGGAAGGAGGGCTTCCAGTCACAGATGGAAAAATAAGACAAAAGTGACCACCTTGATCAGATTAGAATCCTATATCTAGAGGACTCCACCAAAGTTCAAATGTCTTCACCCTTAGTCCACCTCATCCAGAGAGTAAGATTTGATTCCACAATGACCATCTCCCAGTGGTTCTTTATACTATTGAATGTGACTGGAAGGATATCTTACATGAGTCAAACTAAATCCTTCCTAGAAGAAGAACTAGCCCTAATTCTTATATGTGATGTGTGTATGTGTATGTTAAGCACTTCAGTCATGTCTGACTCTTTGTGACCCTATGGACCGTACTCCGCCAGGCTCCTCTGTCCATGGGATTCTCTAGGCAAGAATACTGGAGTGAGTTACCATGCCCTCCTCTAGGGGATCTTCCTGACCCAGGGATCAAACCCACATCTCTTATGTCTCCTGCATTGCCAGGTGGGTTCTTTATCACTATCACCACCTGGGAAGCCCCCTTAGATGTGATATTGAAGCACAATCACCACCAAGGTTGAAAAGGCACTCTACATAAGCCCCTAAGTGCAGGTGGCCATGGTTAATAGAAAGAACACAGGGATCTTTTCTAAGAGCACAAACCTAAACATCTCCACAGCCTTACCTTACCTTTAGCACGTTAAATAATCTTAGTCCCTTTAACTTTATCAACCCTTTAATGATATTTTTGGCTTTGGTCTAAGGTCCGTTCAAACTGACCATGTTGCTTTCTGGAAGCTAGACTCTAGAACCAAAGAACAGGTTAATGTAAAGACCAAGGACATCCTTAATGTAAGAGAAAAGCCATCAACGGAAGTATTAGAAACTTGTATAAGTCCAGGGCAATCAATGAAACTTCCATGCAAAAGAGGCAATATTCAAGACAATAGTGTTTTTCAAATAGACTAAAACTGTGAACTTCAGGAATAACCAGAAACAAAGGAGAAAACATCAAACAAGATTTTCAAGCACAAACTCTAATATAGTCCATTAGCCATCATTTAAAAATCTGACAGGTCTACCCATGTAGCTAAATATGAGGTCAGCTTAAGAGACAAAAGCCAGAAATGTCCTAGCTAAACCCCTTAGTGACACAATAAAATTAGGAAGAAGGTGAATAAATTAGAGAAAATGCAAATAGAAATTCCATTTCCTACAAAGAATAAGCAAACAAATATATACATCAAATTTCTGACTGAGCCAGGGGAGAGTGTTCAGAAAAAATAACATAGTGTATACTCTTGGTATAAAGTCTTGAGAATAATAAGCATAAGAATAATAATAGTTTTGAGAATAATAAGAATTTTAAGCATCAGGGAAGCCAAGTACTAGCTCAGAAGATTATGAAAAGTTAGCTTTCCAAACTGAATCTGAGAAGGGACCAAGTAAAAAGAGGTCAGTTCATCCTAAGAAAGAAGCAATTTCTACTATTTGGCTGGCTGTTTCAAATTAGTATCCTGGAACATTAGCAGGTTAAAGAACCCTATACAAATGGCAGAGAGGGAGAAGCAAATGGGTAGAAACAACAGTGTTCACACCTTAGTAATAGAAAGGTTATAACTAGAAGGATTTACAAGATACTAACATGACAGATATGAAAGTCCAAAAGGCGAGCTTTAATAAATGATGAGAAAAGGCATTAGGCATGGAGGAAAGCCAGGTGACTTGAAATAACTCTACTGACACACATACTATATTATTTTAAACCAAGTAAGCCACCCTGAGATCCATGAAAGATCATGCTTTATTATTCCCTAAGAGGCAGAATCCCCATTACACCAAACCAGTAAAGGCAGTTAGGTGGAAAACTACGAGTGAGATGAATAGAAAACACTTGTCCTTTCCAAGATATTGTTACAAATGCTGAAAAAACCTGAAGGCATACCTTGGCCCACAGAGGCTTCAGTTTTTACATTAAATATGAAAGATAAGAAAGTGCATCACTCTTTTCTTCTACTGGGAAATACTTGGACAATAATAGCTGAAAAACAGATGAGCAATAATAGGTCAATATAACTAAAAGTTTCCAAGTCAGCATACAGATTTGCAGCATCAGACTCATCAACGCTCAGTGACCTGGCCATCTCTGGAGGACAGTACTTCCTGTCATCCTCAATCTGTACCTTAGATGTGTGATTTCTGCTTCTAAAAGTATCATGCCTTGTTATGGCCTGCATATATGTGGCCCTGCAAAAAAAAATAGGTTGCAGCCTTGACTCCCAATATGTCTATATGTATAGAAGGTGTCTCTAAGGAAGTACCTAAGAGGTCATAAGGATGGGGCCCTGATCCAATAAAATTAGTGTCCTTTTAAGAGACATCAAAGAGCTTGCCCTGTCTCACCACAAGTACCCACAAAGGAAAGGCTACATGAAGACATAGCAAGAAGGCAGCCATTTGCAAGCCAGAAACCGAGTCCTCACCAAAAATCAAATCAGCCAGAACCTTGTTCATGGATTTATAGGCTCCAGAACTGGGAGAAAATTAATTTCTATTGTGTAAGCTACCCACTTTGTGGTATTCTGTTATAGCAACCTGAGTTAAGACATACCTACTCTATCAATGTTTCTTAGTGACTTCTCAGACAGCAGGAATGAAATTTTAAATTTATTTCTTATATATGGCATAATGCAATGCTCTGTGCTTCAGAAATGCTCTTTTGAACATAATAGTGGTTTAAAAATGACACTGACTGCAATAACACCTATGATTGTCCGTAAGTGCTGATATAAACCACGATATCATTTCTATAGTCAAACAAATGTTTCTCTTTATTAAAAAAGTAGGCTGTCAGATGCTCACCCTTTGTTCAGTCACTACTGAAAACTGTCTATAGCAACTTAAGTATTATAATTCCTCCATGAGGACTATCGGCAACCAAATAAAATACTTTTAATAGTAATTTATGTGTACATGTGTGCTAAAAATACTGTAAAGAATTTCTCTTGAAATTTTTACATAAGTAAGATACTTAACTTCCTTGGTTTTATGACCATTGACCTAAATATTACCAAACATAGGACGGTGTATTTGGATTTATAGAATATAAAATTATAAAAGTACAAAATGGGGAATCATAGACCAGAGACAATTTAAGTCAACCTCATTTTTTTTTAAATAAGAAAATCATTGATCAGTGACTTGAGTGCCTAGTTAAAAGTGACATAAGCAGATCCTTTAATTCTCAGAACTGTGTTCTTCTACTGTGCTGTTAAGGAGTAATTTTTAAGTTAAAATCATAAATCTCAACTTTCATTAAATTCATTAACTGAGGAACCACTGAGATGGTATAATCTATTCAAAAGAGAATCACAAGAGCAAACAAATATATAAGCATCAGTAGTGCTTATTTGGAAATAAGCAAAAATAGGCAAAATTGGAAAAACTAACCACTATACATAGGGCAATAATCTATTGCATTCACTGATCACAATTAGCTTTTCATAGACAAGATCATTTGCTTTACTATCTGATGTCTGTAATATTATAGTAGTGAAGTCGCTCAGTCATGTCCGACTCTTTGCAACCCCATGGGCTGTAGCTTACCAGGTTCCTCCATCCATGGGATTTTCCAGGCAAGAATACTGGAGTGGGTTGCCATTTCCTTCTCCAGGAGATCTTCCCGATCCAGGGATTGAATCCGGGTCTCCCGCATTGTAGGCAGACGCTTGACCGTCTGAGCCACCAGGGAAGCTGTCTGTAATATTACAGAGCTATAAAACAGCCCAAAGGAAATGAATGGCAGAGAGAGCCTGGTTGGTTGAGCTAGACAGCAAGTTGCATACATAAAACATTGGATGACAAAAGGCTATTGATTCATTCAGCAGGTGCTGGCAACACAGTGAACAAGAGAGCAGATCCCTGCCCTGGTGGAGCTCACTGTCTCTGGACTGAACTGTACAAACAGGGTCTGTTCTGCACAGCGTCTGTGCAGCATGGTCCTAACTTCCGTGTCCCTCTTACTGGATAACACCCCGAGGAACACTGTGAATATCCACCTAACTGACTTTTTTTTAATGACAAAACTTGCCATTTTAACCATTCCAAAGTATTTAATTCGGTGGCATTAATTAAATTCACCATGCTGTGTAAGCATGACCACTAATTCCAAGACTTTCTCAGCACTCCAAATGGAAACTCTGCAGTAACTCTACTTTTTAAAAAGTTTTTGTTTATATATTAAAATTAGTTTCTATTGAAGTGTAGTTGCTTTACAATGTTGAGTTAGTCTTTATTATACAGCAAAGTGAATCAGCTATATGTATACATATATCCCCTCTAGTTTGGATTCCTTTCCCATTTAGATTGCCACAGAGCATGGAGTAGAGTTCCCTGAGCTGTACAGTATGTTCTCATTAGCTAGTTATCTATTTTATGCATAGTATCAATAACATATATATGTCAATCCCAGTCTCTCAGTGCATCCCATTCACCCTTCTTTCTCCTTGGTGTCCATATGTTCATTCTCTATATCTGTGTCTCTATTTCCATTTTGCTTTTTTTAAAGGGCCACAGGTTACTAATATTTCTAGTTGACATATTTATTTTAAAGACATCTATCTTCTCAGTTAGATAAGGACTGCCTAAAATCTGTTCCTTTAACCTCTGTGATACTTCAGCCACTGTGCTTTGATTTTATCATCATTTTCCAGAAGGTAAACTTATTCTTTGAGAAGAGAGATGGCATTTCTACCACACAGACACTGCAGAGAGGCACTTTCTTGTGTGGTGTATGCTATTTTATCCAAGTCTCACAAACATCTAGACAAACATTACCATCACCTTTTCACAGATAAAGAAGCTGAGGCTCAAAAGAATGAATGAAAGTTCTCAAGGCCACTCAGTAAGGGAAAAGTCCAAGAATCAATACCAGTTATTCTATATTAAAGCAATGATGAAAGAAAAGATAGCAGAGCAGAAAGAAAAGGAAGAAGGAAGGGAGTGAAGGATGGAGAGAGAAAAAAACAAGAGAGGGAAGAAAGACATATGGTTAGATGGGGTTTTGGTATAGAGTTACCATTAAAAATAAAGATTCACTAAACCCTGATTCTAATCTGAATTCTGCATTTTAAATGTTGTTAAAAAAAAAACACATTCACACAAGAAGAGGTACCTATGGGAAAAAACAGGAAAGATGAAAATGATATTTTCAAAGATACAGGAGAGGCTAAAGAAGGATTTTAAATGAATAGGCTTTGGGAGATATCCTCAATTGCCTCCCTGTAAAATGGGTCCACTTCAATCTCTTAGGGTGGCTGCCTTTTTCTAAAATCTGCCAAATATTTCAAGGGATAAATAAAGAGAAGACCCTAATGCACACCCTGTAGTTTATTGGTGTTAGTATCACAGAAGTACTCCGTGGCTTCAAGACACATTGAAACTCCATCACACGATGCTTTAAAGACCAAATGACTAGAATAAAAACTCCTAGGGACAGCAAAGGCAAGATACTGCCAATCATGTGTGCTTAGGAGAGGCACATTTCTCTGGAAAATGCTATAATTCTTTCCTTCTCTCTACAAGATTTTCTTTTCTAAAAAAAAAAAAAAATGAGAAACAAGAGGAAACATGGAGAAAGTTTCGAGTCAGAATCTTATTTTTTGTGGAGCAAAATTTATTTCAAGATATCTAGATTATTAAATCTTGAAATAAAATCAGCTCCACAAAAATATGCATGAAATTATTATTAATCTTGTATGAGATTATTAAATACAACTCTCCTCTGAGTAATGGTCTCATATGGGGAGTTATATAAACCAGTCCTTAAAGGCATAAGCTGTGGCATCCAAAAGACCTGAATTCAAGACCCAGCTTTTCTACATGTAGAGAACAAGACCTTGGCCACATAACATAACCACTACAACTGTACTTCTTCAAAGTGAAAGTGAAAGTCATTCAGTAATGTCTGATTCTTTGTGACTCTATGGACTATATAGTCCATGGCATTCTCCAAGCCAAAATACTGGAGTGGGTAGACTTTCCCTCCTCCAGAGGATCTTCCCAACCCAGGGATCGAACCTGGGTCTCCCACATTGCAGGCAGATTCTTTACCAGCTGAATCACCAGGGAAGCCCTAATCAGCAACTTCTTCAAAAGTGTACCTTAGAAGGCAGATGTGAGAATTAAGTAAAATGCTGTATAGAAAGTACCAAACATAGTCTGGCAAACATTAAGGCTTAATACAAGCTTTATAAAGAACAGGAAGAGGAGAGAAGCGCTTGAAGCAGAGTGAGGTTCAGGTTTGAAAGTACAAAGAATTTTCTTTAAATTAATACTCAACAAGACTAAGTTAAACATATCAAGGCTTCCTTTGTCCAACAGAGACGAAGACAACAAAAACAAAATAATAATAATGAAGATAGTTGGGTCATGATTTTCAATCTGTTCTCCTGCCACTACTTTTCTCTCTTCCTTGCTTGGATTATAAAGGTCCAAGATCAAACTAGAACAAAAGGAGGAAAGCAAGAGAATATAGAAAGTAAGAACTAGAAAAAATAGTCTTAGAAAAGAGCACCAATGTTTTCTTCATAATGTTAGAAAAGATCACTAGGCAACACTCAAAAGGTAAGCTCTGAACACTGGGTGACACTAGGTTTGACTTATCACTCTACAAACATATGCTGAGTACCCTGAACCAGTTTAAAGAGAAACTGTGGGACAGGGAGAGGAAGCACACATCACAGTCCATTCCGGATGCCAACGTCTTACACACGAGAGCCATGATTTTAAGATTCCTTGCCTGAATCATTCATGTTCCATCCTCATTCACTGCATCCACAAGTAATGGTTCTGCTTAAAACCATCACCACAAATTACAGTGAAAAAATACCAGAGCACTAGGCTAGTGGGTAAAAAAAAAAAAAAAATCAACATCTTTCCTCATGATAAAAGGAAGCCTTAACAAGTTATATAAGCCTTTTGTTTCTACAGAAGGACTCAGCATTTTTAGAACATCTTTACACATTAAAATCAGTTATATCTTTAAAAGGGGAGACCATTTAAAACACATATTTATTAAATGTGAATGCCAGGGGAGGGTGTATCTACATAGAAAAATGGCTCTGTACAGAATGCATCAAAAATATCAAACATTTGAAATTTTGAATCAAGAGAGAATTTTGGGGGAACTGAACTCTTGACTTGAGCAGGAGGACAACTGAAAGGTCTTCACAGGTTCTCGTCTCTGATCAACCAATAATTCATCATGTGCCACAGGGCAAATCATGAATTTCTGCAAGTCTCAGGCTCCTCTCTATATCTGCCCACCAACACCATACTGAGTTCTTATGAGGATCAAATAAATTAACCCCATCATTTAAAAAAAAATTTATTTTATTTTTGGCTGTGCTGGGTCTTTACTGCTGTTCTCTAGTGGCGGTGCATGGTGGTGCATGGCGGTGCATGGCTTCAGTAGTTGCAGTGCCTGAGCTCTAGAGCCCAGGCTCAGGAGCTGTGGTGCACAGGCTTGGTTGCTCTGTGGCATGTGAGATCTTCCCAGACCAGGGATCAAACTGTTGTCCCCTTCATTGCAAGGCAGATTCTTAACCACTGTACCACCAGGGAAGCCCTAATCAGCAACTTCTGAATTGTGTTCCCCACTACCAACAGCCATCAGCAACCTGGGAACTTCAGCAAAATGCACAATCTCGAGCCCTACCATTGAGAGAGTCATCTCTTAGGCAGGTTGATAAGAAGTCTAGGGGTCCCCAAGAAGAGAGGGGTCTAGAATTCACAAGAAGGAGAAAAGGACAAAGGTGTTTCCCCCCCCCCCTGCATTCCTTAGCCTTAGTGAATTATACAACTCAATTTAAACTCTATACTAGGGATTATACAACAACAAGGTATCTAGCTGGAGGAGTTTCTCCTCCCTGAAAACCTTCTGACTAATCCTGATATCTTAAGATGTATAGGGGGTCTGGAGGATCTTTCTATTGTCAAATGTTAATCCTGTTATATTAAAATGTAAATTATGGGAGTAGGTTTTACAAGGATTATATAACAATAATGTATCCTCCCTGAGGACAGTCTCTGGATTAAACTTTCTGGCTAATCCTGATATTGATTCAGTATATAACTCCACTGCTAACTCTAGCAAGAGGGTACTCTTTCTGCCCCCTTCTGATGCCTATGTCAGAAGCTTTCTCTATTTCCTTTATACTTTAGTAAAACTTTAGTACACAAAAGCTCTGAGCGATCAAGCCTCGTCTCTGGCCCCAGACTGAATTCTTCTCTTCCGGAGGCCAAAATTCCCAGCATCTTTGCTGTGATTTCGTCAACAACCTTTCACCATAGACCTACTAAATCAAAAACTCTAGTAATGTGTAATGTGAATGCACTATAAAGTTGAGCATCTCCACAAAAATATATATGAAAACAATCAGAAAATCTTAAAACACTAAAGTTACAGTGGGAAAAATTAAGAATGTTACATTTGTTTGAAATTGTAAGGACTTTCATTTACACATAATTGGATACAGATAAGGCTCTCTCTGTGTGTGAATTCACATTCTAACAGTCTCTTTAGTAAATATTACTATAAAATAAGATGAAATTTGAAATTATGGCACCTATCTATGTTAAAATATACCATTATTTAGTCATAGCTTTAAAGGACTGCGGAAAAAGAAATCAAATTAATAATCATCACATTTTCTTTAAAAGAATAAATATTAGACAAAACTGATTTAAGTCTAGTTATTAATAAAGAATGAACCTGAGATCAGCTCTCTCTTGGGGAAAGGAGAAAAATAAATTTTACCGGGATCTTTACATTTCAGGGTAATGGTAAGGCATTCATTATTTTTAAAATGGTAAAATGTGAAGTCAAAATAAAAAGAATGTGGTTATAAAGGATGCATTTCAACTGACAATGGAGGCCTTTCATGTAATAAGCATAGTAAGTCTTTGAGAAATTTTAACAAGTAGAACTAAATTAAGAACAAATATGCTAAGAAAGGGGCTTCCTAGGTGGCACTAAGTAAAGAATCCACCTGCTGATACAGGAGACGCAAGAGATCGACCCAGGCAGGTTTCCACCCCTGGGTCAGGAAGATCCCCTGGAGGAGGAAATGACAACCCACTCCAGTATTTTTGCCTGGAAAATTCCATGGATGGAGGAGGGTCGTAAGGAGTCGGACACGACTGAGAGACTAACACAGTGACAGTGATCGGTCAGGTGGGTCTGACTCTGCGACTCCATGGACTGTGGCCCACAAGGCTTCTCTATCCATGGAATTTTCCAGGCAAGAGTGGGTTGCCATTCCCTTCTCCAGGGCATCTTCCCAGCCCAGGGACTGAATCTGGGTCTCCCACACTGCAGGCAGATTCTTTACCATTTGGGCCACCAGGGAAGCAGACAGATTCTTTACTGTTTGAGACACCAGGTGAGAGGTGGTACTATGATTATTTTTTTCATTCTAATTAAGCCCAATAAAATATGTTAAACAAAAAAAATCCTTATTAGAAATATTCTTAGCTTACATTTATCTTCATATCTCATTTATTACCTCTAGTTAAGGGAATCCAAGACTTCAGCCCCTGACAAATTAGAGACGACTTGAGAGTCACATTACTAACAACATACATTTCTGAAGTAAATGAGATGGAAAAGGAAGAAGAGGCATGAAGAATAAATTAACAGTTAAAATACAATAAAGAATAGGAATAACAATGAGAAGATTTGTCCAAAAAGTGAAATCACCATTTGGAGCTTAAATTGAACTGTATACCGCTTTACAGATCTTTAGAAAATGCTTATTACTAAGACTTTCTTAATATTATTTTTATTATTTATCTGTCCATGTGGCATGCAGGATCCTAGTTATCTGACCAGGGATGGAACCTGTGGCCTCTGTAGTGGAAACGCCAAGTCTTAACCACTTGGACTGCCAGGGAAGTCCCTGTAAGACATTTTTAAATGTGCCCTCAGATAAAAGTCTAGGTTATGCAGTACACTGGATGAGATGCCTGGACAAGAAAAAAGCGTAGCCCCTCAGTGGCCTTGTGGTCTGACTGACCCTGTATAGACAGCCAAGGACCTCCCACCACCATCACTGTTGTCTTTTCTACACTTCTTGCCAGGTTTCTTTCCCAAAATATAAACCAGATCCAGGTCCACCAGAGAAAATGACTTACCACTTACGGTACTGCTGCTGTTTACTCTTTGTGACCTCATGGATGGTAGCCCACCAGGCTCCTCTGTCCATGGGATTTCCCAGGCAAGGATACTGGAGTGGGTTGCCATTTCCTTAGACACCTCCAGAAGGAGCCACTGGCAGCACAGCTACAAAAACCCCACTAGCTCCACAATCAGGCTACAAACGTGGTGCCCTTAGCTCTGCAGGTACTTCCCTTTCTTATCCTCTTTCCATAATTCTAGGCCTGCTTTTCTTTCCCTCCTACCTCTGAACCCCCTCTCAAACTTTCCCTTTTACTCAAAGAGGGAAAATACATTGCAAAACTACCAAAGCATTTTGAATCACATTCACCCAGTCCGGAGCTTGGGAACAAAATGGATACAAATTTATCAGCTATGTTCTCTTTGATTCAGGAACACATGACTGAGAGAGGTGTATTGTTTTCAGGTATATTTCTCTATAGTTTCATAGTTCTAACAGTTCCTGATTCCATCTTGAAATTTAAGAGATATACGTGCAATCGTGCTATATTTGGAAAGTTAAAACAAAAGATTTATACTCCTCTATGTTGTTATTTAAAAGAAGTATCATATAAGACTACATACTTCCTAGAGGGAAATTGAACATTTTTTGAGTTATGTATTATGCCCCAGTTTTTGGACATTATCTGATGAATATACATGACAAATATAGACCTCTAAAGCTGTGCTATTTAAATTAAAAACCAAATTAAATTAAAAATTCAGTTCCTCAGGCACATTCATCACATTTCAAGGACTCAAAAGATGCAGGTGGCCAGTAACCACCATACTGCCGGGTCCTGATACAGGTCATCTCCGTCATTACAGAAAGTTCTATGGGACAACTCTGCTGTCCTTTCTCCTTACTCAAGGTTTTCCACAAAAATATCGGTAGAATTACACTTGGTCCCTCCAGCACAATGAAGATGATTTCTGTCACACCAAAGCTCTAACTAGAACCCTGCAGCCTTCTGCATGGACTCTCTTACAGCTACCTCATTTTCACCACTGCAATTTCTTTAAAAATTTTATTGGCATATAGTTGATTTATAATGTTTTGTTAGTTTCAAGTGTACAGCAAAGGGAATCACGCAGCACGTGGGATCTTAACTTCTGATCAGGGATTAAACTTGCACCCTCTGCATCGGGGGCAGAGCCTCCAGAATTTCCAGAGTCTCAACTGCTGGACTGCCAGGGAAGTCCCACACCACTGCAGTTTTTGACACTCTACCTTGCCCACTGAGAGCAGGAGTCTTCCAACCTGGACCACGTTCTAACCTCTCCCGAATGTCTAGCAAAAGGTTGGATCAAAAAAAGACATCAAATTATTGCACATATGAAATAATATTGTAGTCTCCTGGAAAGTCACTGGTCCATATGAAGTATGTCTCCCAGGGAAGTGACAGAAGTCAAGTTTACGCTACTGAAGTTTTACTTCAGCCCAGGAGATTGAAAGAACTTGGGCTACTGTGAAGTAATTAATAGTAAATAACTTCATGGTTTTCAAAGTGAGTGTAACAAAACTTTTTTAATGAGTATAATGTCACTTTCAAATGAAAAAGCTATACTTGAAGTTGAGTTCAATTTTAGTTAGATTTCCTTTAAAGTTCAAGAGCAATACTGGAGGAGTGCAGGCCCAAATAACGTAATGTGACGCTGGGGTTCTGTGACAATAGGTGAATTTTCATACACACTTAAGCACATCGGGACTATATTCCAGTGACTCTCGAGGTAATACATCATTCTGTCAGTTGGACAGGTATGTTCAGAAACAAAAAATGATCCAGGAAATCTTACACCATATGACACAATGCTCAAGAAAACACACACACACTCTGAAATAACATTATAATAATCGTTCACCTTCCTTCTAAATTTTACCTTCTGTGGTTCAGTCTTTCCCTATTCTGAAAAAGAACACCTCTTACTAAGTAATTACTTTGCAGGGCACCAGATTATTAAAATGGGTGGACGGTTCTTCCATATAGCTCTAAAGCAGGTGGGGAAGCTCTATGGAAACTGATTTTGCTGAATTTTTAACCAACAGATTCAGAGACTTTGTTGATATCAGTCGTTGAAGTGGTGGCTTTCCTGTGGTAACAGGCTGCTTTTTACCTTGAAAGAATGATTTTTTCAGAGTAATATATTACTGTACAAAGGACAACACTGTCTTAAAAACTAACAAAAATAACTTTTACTGTCATTTCTGGATTCTTTTTTTAAAAAACTTACTTTTAGTAATATCACTGATATTTAAAAGATTTTTAAATCCATACTATTTATAAGCCAAAATTTCTCAGATCTTTCGCAGTTCTTTAGGCTTGGGCAGGAGTGATATTTGTCCAAAATACATCTGACACAATCTCCTTGTTTCTGGCTCTCCTATTGTCATAGTTCAATCAGTTCTCGCTACTAAAATTTCTGAAAATTCCTCCAGGGCACAGATACTGTCCCTTTTGCTTTTTTTCAGTTGTATAACTAAGGCAGTAAATCTCCAGCTTCCAAGAGCTAAATTCAATTGCTGATTTGTTGGCATTTCTAATTCTAATCCGAATTAAACAAATGAAAAGTGCCCTGTAAACAAACAAAAAAAAAGCACAAATGATATTCTTCAAATCACTATCCAGAGAACTGTTGCTTAAAAAAAAAAAATCACACAAGTAATAAATGTTGGAGAGGATGTGGAGAAAAGGGAACTCTCTTGCACTGTTGGTGGGATTGCAAACTAGTACAGCCACTATGGAAAACAGTGTGGAGGTTCCTTAAAAAACTGCAAATAGACCTGCCATATGACCCAGCAATCCCACTGCTGGGCATATACACCGAGGAAACCAGAATTGAAAGAGACACGTGTACCCCAATGTTCATCGCTGCTTTGTTTACAATAGCCAGGACATGGAAGCAACCTAGATGCCCATCAACTGACAAATGGATAAGAAAGCTGTGGGACATATACACAATGGAATATTACTCAGCATTAAAAAAAAATTCATTTGAATCAGTTCTACTCAGATGGACGAAACTGGAGCCCATTATCCAGAGTGAAGTAAGCCAGAAGCAAAAACAACAATACAGTATATTAACGCATATATATGGAATTTAGAAAGACGGTAAGGAGAACCCAGCATGCGAGACAGCAAAAGGAACGCAGATGTATAGAATAGACTCGTGGAATCTGTGGATGAGGGAAAGGGTGGGATGATATGGGAGAATGGCATTGAAACATGTTAATTATCATATGTCTAATCAATCGCCAGCCCAGGATTGATGCTCGGGGCTGGTGCATCGAGATTTCCCGGGGGGAGGGAGAAGGGAGGGGGGTTCTGGAGGGGGAGCATATGTAAACCCATGGTGATATCATGTCATTGTATGGCAAAACTAATAAAAAAAAAAAAAACTCAATATTCAGAAAACTAAAAAAAAAAAAAAGTCAGAAAACTATAAAGGCAAATTTAAGGAGACAGTTATGCAATTATAAGACAAGAGTGTATGTATGTTCTTACAAATCATGCTTTCGTATTTAGTTTTATTTTTGGCAGTTTTTGACTGTAGCTACAATAGAACATTCTTCCCCCAAGGAATAACAAATTTACACCTAATTTATGTAACACTTTTGGCTACCGATATTTAAAAATACTGCTCAGTAAGTTTGGACACCTTAAAAGAGTTAGAATTAAAACGTTTTATAAGCCCTGGCAGCAGACAGTCCAGTAGCAATAAGCACAACTAGCATCCAGCTCTTGGTTTTCTAATATCATTCTCTAATAAAAGGAACCAGGGCTCATTGCAGAAAAGATGGATTCAAGGAGTAGAGTGGGAAATATACAAGATAAGCCTGGAGCATTTTGTGATGCCAGGAAGTAAGGAACAACTATAAAAAAACTCCACAATGGGAATATGTCAAAGGGACACAGAAGTCAACTGAAAGAGCTCCCAATGGCAAAAGCTGGAATACTTTGAGCAACAGCATAAATGAAGCAGCACTGAATTATAACCAAAGTGTAAAATAAACATCCATCAGCCTATAATCAGTAAATAAATTAAATAAATAAGGGAGAAGAGACAATATTTGTATGCAGAAGAAGCCCTGAAACAATACCGGTCCATTGATTTTAACAAATGTACTGTACTACTGTAAAGTGTTAATGACAGGGAAAACAGTGTGGGAGATAGGGGAATTCTGTACTATCTTCACAATGCTGCTGTAAATTCAAATTGTTTTAAAATTAAAAGTTTATTTTAAAAATTTATACTGTCTTTTCAAAACTAAGTCATATTACATACCATTTTGGGTTTGTTTTTTAAATATTTGTTTGACATTGCCACTGTGATGAAGAGCGTGAACAAGGATCAACTGCTTGGATCTGAATCCAATTCAACCGTCTATATTGATTTTTACTAGCTAAGGGTTTGCCTTGCATACAGGATATAACTAACTATGGAGACCAGCCTGACTTTGGTATATTCAGCACAATCTCTGCTTTCCCAACAAGAGAAAAATAAGTAACCCAATCAGCCTTGACATTCTTACCACGGGTTAACCATGTCTGGTGATGACCAGGTTGCTCTGAATAACACTGAGAATAAGCAGATGGCAACCTTGTCCCCAGTCACAGTCAAGGCAGGGCCTCCTTTCCAAGAACAGATGTAACCAGGGAAGGGATTAATGCCTCTGAGAAAAGAGCAGGACTGATTTTAGGAACTATCAGCAGCTTCATATGCTTTGAACACTACCTGTTGATTAGTTCTAATATTCAGATGAGGCTAATGAAATCCTATTTTCCTTCCACAAGCAAAGCTGATTATAAGAAAAAGGGCAAAATGAATTTGATGAGAACATCTGCAGATACGTTTAATAAAAAATGACCAGGATTTACAGTGTTGTTTTTTTTTTTAATTTATATGTTGTAAGATTTACAACTTTCCTACAAATGAATGCTTATCAAATGAATATTCATGCAGCAATTGTACTGGCTTTTACCAGCTAAGATAGTCATTAAAGGCTTGTCATCTTGGTCCAACAATGCCTCTGGTGCTTCTAAATTATTAGATCTTCGTCTACTCTTTTGAATGCTATAATAGTAACATAAAACATAAATAAATTATCAGCATAAATAATCAAAGGTCACAATTTTCAGGAAAAGCTCTGAATTTTCTAGCATCACCTACTTTTTAACGTAAAACTATAAAGACACATTTTCTTCATCAGATGGAATAAGTAAAAAGAAGAAATTAAGTGAAACAAATGAAACTAATGAAAATCCTGAATAAAAGCTATTCTTTAATAAGACTGTAACTAATGGAGTTAAAGAGATTTTTTTTTTAATTTAAAACATCTTAATTAACTTTTTTAGAGTTAGATTAACTGTCGCTATGCCTAACACTAAATTTAATTTGGGGTTATGCCTCAGACTGTGCCACACATGAGCTGGGGCCAAATGTTCTCTGTGAAGCCACGGAATTGAGAGCGCCAAGGGAGCAGGAAACCTGATCTTTCTCTTCTTTGCGTGCACTCCAGCACTCAGCACTGGATGCATAAAGAGGACCGTAATCAATACACAAATGAAAGTACCTTTTGAGGAAATTATCCAAGTTTACCCGGCAAGTGTACTAGTCAGTGGACTCTGGGAATAAGCAATATAAACAAAACAGCCCAGGTAATTTAAGTCCAAAAAAAGGATTTGCTCTAAGGGACCAAAGCAGTTGCAAGGCTTTAAACAGTAGAAACTACCAGTCAGTCATTCCCTTCAGGACATTATCCTACACATTTGCCCAATCATGATGCATAGCTCAAGAATCATGAGCACATCTGATTGGCCTGGAGGGATCTAGAGTAACAACTGCACCAAGTCTCTATCCAAAGACGGAGGAGATGGTACCAAAGCAAACGGGGAGGTGCTATTCCCAGAAGAGGGAGATATGGATGCTAGACAGAGGTCCACTATGACGGAGAAGGAGCAGGGGATGGGAAAAACCAACTTATCTCCAGGAACTGTAGTAGGCATTTTGCTTCACACATCTGATTCAATTCTCCAAGCAACCAAAAATAAAGTGTTATCAGCCTTATTTTACTAAAGTTTAAACGCTTAAGTTTACAACATTTAAGTTACTTAGCCAAAGTTACATAGAAAGAAACCTAGGTCCTTCTACCTGGCAATAGAAATAGAAGTTTCTTATCTAATTATCAAGATGTGAAACATTAAGCCCACACCGTCTCAGAGATGCAAGTCTTTCTTGAAGAAAACCGTTTCTGACTGATAAGGATTTCCTGTCCTCATATAATCCAGGTTTTTTCACATAATATGTACAGACTCCTTTTCATTCAATAAAAATATATTACTTGCTTACAGATAAACCTGCAGTTTCCACAAATAATGATAGAATATGGTGATACCATGGTAACAAATACAATTCTTAGAGATAAGTTAATGAGTTTGCTCATCTCTATAACCTCAGAACGCCCCTCTAACTAATTCCGTCAGGCCATACATATGATACCAGTAATGAGGGACACCAGGTGAGAATATGGACACATAAGCAAAAATCACTAATCACTAATCCCTAATGGCAAACAGTCAGCCCTACTAAAGGGGGTCAGAAGCAGGAGCATTTTTTAAACCAGTGCAAGCCCAGCATTTTTCCACTATGTCAAAAATGTGGGTTCATCTTCAGATCAGCTTAAGCACACACAAGCAATTCAGTTTATTATTTGGGTCACTATATCTGTAACCTAAGCAGATGGTATATGCGCTTTATGTGAAATATTTAATTAGACAATCAGGAATGTGGTGGTACCAGCTGTTATGGCCTGCTGACCTTGGTAAAGAAGGAGATACCAGCAACTGATAATAACAATGTTCAGAGGAAACCCAGAAATGGAGCCTGTTTATGAAAATAACAGTTGCTCTAACACTGCCACATTGCAAGCCAAAACATGTCAGCCCAAGTATCTCTCTCACATCTCTCTCTCACATCATTCACCTTCAGGCCCTTTAGATTTATTAAAAATGATTTTTAAGTGATTTCTATTGCTACATAGGAGAAATTTTGGAAATAGGCACTTCAAAATAATATTCATGATTGCTCTTTTTAGATGGTGAGCTTATGGGTGATTTTTTTTCTTTTTATTAGTAGTTTCAACAATGGTACTTTAATTATTTGAAGAATTTTAATTAAAAAAACCAGTGATTTGTACAAGTCTTTTTATATAGTTCCCAAGTTCTTGAAACACTGCCTTGAAACACCTACAAACTAAAAAAATTGCATTTTGTCATTTACATTTAAGTGATCTTGCATTTTTCATATCTGATCTCCCCAACTGGTAGATGAGGCTGATGCTACATTCTTCTTCCGACCCAGTCAGAAGACTCCTCTTACTGCAAATCTCAAGCTGGGTCTCAACCCTGCTTGAAAGTTCTACGGGAACCAAGTCAGCTTTCTCCCCTTTTCCTCAGGGGCATTTCCAAAGACGTCCCCCTTTCCTCAACTCCTCCAATCCATAATCTCTCTTCAATCACACCACTGAGATGAGAACGAAATCCATGCACAGACTAACAAATGCAAACCTTCTTTGAAAGCAACAGTTCTTGATAACAAGGACTTCTTGCCCTCACATATCTAACAAAATATAGCCTAAATCCTTTTTCACTCAACAAAATGTACAATACTCATTTACATGTAAACATAAAGGCTCCATCCCTAGTGACACCATATGCTAGTATTAAGGTGAGAAAGAGTTAGTTGCTCAGTCATGTCTGACTCCTGGTGACTCTGTGGACTGTAGCCCACCAGGCTCCTTTGGCCATGAAACTTTCTAAGCAAGAACACTAGAGTTTGTAGCCATTCCCTTCTCCAAGGGATCTTCCTGACCCAGGTATCAAATCCATGTCTCCTGCATTGCAGGCAGATTCTTTACCACTGAGCCACCAGGGATGTCCAATATGAAGGCAACAAATCCAATCCAATTGTTCTTCAACCTTTTTACAAAGAAAACAAAAGCTGGAAACTAAAGAACTCTCTCAATCTTCCTTCCTTTTCCCAGAGTGAATCCCTCTGACTCTGGAGCTGTTTTATTCTTACTGGTGAAGTAAAAGTGAAAGTTACTCAGTCATGTCCAACTCTTTGCAACCCCCTGGACTATACAGTCCATGGAATTCTCCAGGCCAGAATACTGGAGTGGGTAGTCTTTCCCTTCTCCAGGGGATCTTCCCAACCCAGGGATTGAACCCAGGTCTCCTGTACTGCAGGTGGATTCTTTACCAGCTGAACCACAAGATGGGGAAGGCAATGGCAATCCTCTCCAGTACTCTTGCCTAGAAAATCCCATGGACGGAAGAGCCTGGTAGGCTGCAGTCCATGGGGTCGCATAGACTCAGACACGCCTGAAGTGACTTAGCAGCAGCAGCAGAACCACAAGGGAAGCCCAAGAATACTGGAGTGGGTAGCCTATCCCTTCTCCAGGGGAATCTTCCTGACCTAGGAATTGAACTGGGATCTCCTGCATTTCGAGTGGATTCTTTACCAACTGAGCTATCAGGAAGCCCTCTTACTGGTAATTCAATTAAATTAACAAAATAAACATCCATTGAGTTGAGCCAGATGTGTTTAAGGTGCTGGGGATTTTTCTAGACAATAATCAGAGGCCCCTTCTTTCACAGAGCCAATAGTCTCTGCTACCTAAATTATGTTCTCTCCCTCTTGCTTCTAGGACTTCTATGTATTAATCAGCTAGTGCTACCATAACAAAGTACCATAGACTGGGTGGATTAAATAACAGAAATTTATTTCCCACCATTCTGGAGGTTAAAGTCTGAGGTCAAGTTGTTTGCAGGGTTGGTTCCTCCTGAGGCCTCTCTGCTCAGCTTGTAGATGGTCATCTTCTTGCTGTGGCCTCTCACAGTGGTCCTGTGTGTGCCCCTCCCCAGAATGTCTCCCTCTTTAATAAGAAAAACCTGTCACTTTGGATTAGGGCTCCACCTTAAAGTTGTCATTCTGAACCTCTTTAAAAACTTTATCTCCAGGGAAGAAACACTTCCAAACTCATTCTATGAGGCCACAATCACCCTGACACCAAAACAAGACAAAGAAAACACACAAAAATAAAACTACAGGGCAATAACACTGATGAGCATAGATGCAAAAATCCTCAACAAAACTTTAGCAAACAGAATTCAACAACACATTAAAAAGCTCATACACCTTCATCAAGTTGGGTTTATTCCAGGGATGAAAGGATTATTCAATATTGGCAAATTAATCAATGTGATACACCATATTAACACATTGGAAGATAAAAACCATATGATAATCTCAATAGATGCAGGAAGTGACAAAACTCAGCACCCATTTATGATTAAGACTCTTCAAAAAATGGGCATAAATGGAACCTACCTCAATATAGTAAAGGCCATATATGATAAGCCCACATCAAACATTCTCAATGGTAAAAAAAAACTGAAAGCATTCCCCCTAAGATCAGGAACAAGACGAGGGTGTCCACTCTTACCACTGTCATTCAACATAGTTTTGGAAGTCCTAGCTATAGCTATCACAGAAGAAAAAGAAGGAATCCAAATCGGAAAAGAAGTAAAGCTCTCACTGTTGGAAAATGACATGATACTATACACAGAAAACCCTAAAGATACTATCAGAAAACTACTAGAGCTAATCAGTAAATTTAGCAATGTCACAGAATACAAAATCAGTACACAGAAATCACGTACATTTCTATATACTAACAATGAAAAATCAGAAAGAGAAATTAAGGAATCAATCCCATTCACCACTGCAACAAAAAGAATTAAATATCTACAAATAAACCTACTTAAGGAGACAAAAGAACTGCATACAGAAAATTATAAGACACTGATGAAAAGAAACCAAAGACAACATAAACAGATGGAGAGATATTCCTGGGTAGGAAGAATCAATATTGTGAAAAAGACTACCCTAACAAATGTAATCTACAGATACAATGCAGTCCCTATCAAATTACCAATGGCATTTTTCACAGAACGAGAACAAAAAATTTCACAGTTCATATGGAAACACAAAAGACACCAATTAGCCGAAGCAGTCTTGAGAAAGAAGAATGGAGATAGAGGAATCAACCTTCCTGACTTTAGATTATACTACAAAGCTACAGTCATCAAAAGAGTATAGTACTGGCACAAAAACAGAAATATAGACCAATGGAACAAGGTAGAAAGCCCAGAAATAAACCCATGCACCTATGGGTACCTTATTTTTGACAGAGGTAAGAATATACAATGGGGCAAAGACAGACTCTTAAATAAGTGGTGCTGGGAAAACTGGACAGCTACATGTAAAAGAATGAAATTAGAACACTTCCTAACACCGTACACAAAGATAAATTCAAAATGGATTAAAGACCTAAATGGAAGACCAGAAACTATAAAATTCTTAGAGGAAAACATAGGCAGAATAATCAATGACATAAATCAAAGCAAGATCCTCTGTGACCCACCTCCTAGAGTAACACAAATAAAAACAAAAGTAACCAAGTGGAACCTGATTAAATTTAAAAGCTTTTGCACAGCAAAGGAAACTATAAGCAAGGTGAAAAGACAGTCCTCAGAAAGGGAGAAAATAATAGCAAACAAAACAACTGACAAAGGATCAATTTCCAAAACATACAAGCAGCTCATACTATTCAATACCAGAAAAACAAACAACCCAGTCAAAAAGTGGGAAAAGACTTAAACTAGACACCATTTAAACCTAAAATGAATAAAAAGAGTGAGGCATAAAATGGCAAAATAAATAAATAAATAAATAAATAACACCTAATTTTATTTGTCCTGTTTTTTTCTTTTTTAAATGATAGGCCTTCCTGAAAATCTGAATTGTGTCCTGGACTGTTTAGTTACTCTCAAAAGAATCAGAAAACTATTTTTGACCCAGTCTACCATAAAACTATCATTGTTTAAAACACAAAAAAAGAGGTTTAGATGATAGATGAATAAAGATCAAACTAGGGGGTAAAATCTATACTGAAGCCAATATGCCCTCATAAAACAACATGAAACTTTCTTGTAAGAAAAGATAAGGAATTTTGAATTTCTCTTAAGTAAAAGCAACATGAATTCTGCGGGTAAATGAAGCAGCTGAATAAACTAAGCAGATATTTGAGTGGACTGAATGTCACACACAGTTGAACTAGTATCAGGTGGAAAGTTTCAGTGTGGCCAAAAAAAAAAAAACAACCCCACACAAAGTGAACAGGAAAAAAACTGCACAGAACTGTAATGCTTGAATGAAAGATTACAAACATTATTTTTCTCTCGCTACAAATGCAAAACAAGAAAAATCAATAACCAATTTTATTTCTAGATTTGTATCCATTGTAGTATTATAAAGCCAATTTTGGCACTGCCTGAACAGAACTCCTAACTCAGCATCTTCTCAGAAAGTAAATTTGTCATTCTGACCAGTACATAATCATACAGTGGCAAAAAGAGCACTTTGTATTTGATGGTTTAATAAAACTCACGAAAGGTTGGGAAAAACAACCTTAAAACCTTAGCTACTTTAGAGCAAGTATATTACATTTTAATATAATTTTAGAAAGTATATCACTTTAGCTGCTTTAGCAACAATAAAAAGCCAAATTCATAGAAATATAATTAATATTAATTTTATGATTCACTAATAGAAATAGTAATTAGCCAAAAGTGCTGAAAGATTCAGACACTTTTTTAAAAAAAAAGTTTTTCCAAACACTTCATTGCCAGGCATTAGCAGGGGAAGCCATGCTATGCTACAGCACACAAGGCAAGTATAAAGGACTTCAGATTACATTAAATGAACACCACGAGAGGCATTTCTATACAGAGGATGAGATGGTTGGATGTCATCACCGACTCAGTGGACATGAGTTTGACTAAACTCTGGGAGTTGGTGATGGATAGGGAGGCCTGGTGTGCTGTAGTCCATGAGGTTGCAAAGAGTTGGACGCGACTGAACTGAACTGAATGGATACTGGACATCAACACTATATTTGAATTATTTGTAGACCAAAGCTATATAAAATAAATATTTTACATGAAACATCACACAATCTGAATTCTGGGGTATAAATCATTCCTACATCTATTCCTCTCTTTTAAATCACTGTTCATCACCATCAGATTCTCATATCTATTATCCAAATGTATGTCTCTCTTTCTTATTTATGATGTGTCTTCTTCCATGTTTTCATGTTTACCCTTGGCCCATGCTATTATATTAATCTTATTTTGTAAGCCTTAACATTTCCCAGAATTCCAAGATGGAATACTGTGTCCTCATATTTCCATCTAAAATACAGAATAAGAAGTGGAAAAGGACAATGGTTTGGCTACTACTAAGTAAAGCTTATTGGGAAAAAAAAAAACCCATGTCACAAGGAATAAGTGGCATGTGCGGTAATATTTATCAGAGACACTTGTAGAAAGAGTAAAAGCTGAAAAAGCAACCCAAGAAAAGTTTGAATAATACACAAATTTTTAAAGAAAAGGGAAAAAAGAAGCTTTAAAGTCTAAAAATTTATATAACCATGGAGTATTCTTCATTCCTAACTAGAAGAAAGATAAAGAAAATAAATCACAAACATCTGGTAGGGAAAGATTTGCTTAAGAAAGCTTTTAAAGTTTCTTTTTTGGGTTGGCAGGCACTTTTTAACCATATCTACTATTCAATCTTAATTTTTCACAGGAACCACATCAATACAACTGAGACAAGGACTGAACACTGACAAGCCTAGGAAGGAGCACAGAAGCTTGGGGTGGGGTGGGGGGCTGTGTGGGTATAGTTAAATAAGATGTGCAAGCTACCTCTGATGATACAGACGTGACTTTCATTCTCATAATTGTTAAATGAAGAGTGATAAGAAAGACTATTCCTCATTCTAACATAGTCACACCAGGAGAAAGAGTTGGGAAAATGAATTAAAAGCTAAGTGCAACAACATAATCTTGGCTTAAAATATAAAAAAGGTAAGTAAATAGTGGGAGAACAAAAGACAAGCCACTATCTGTTTGTTGAGATTTGAGACACTGTGCTTATATTTGTCCTCATGAAAAAACAAGTATAAATTTGGACTCATAGCGTAAGCCTATGAAAATTGAAGCTTTAGTGCACATTCCTTTGGCAGTATGTAGAAAATCATCTGCAAATGACTTACCATGACTATTTTAAAGACTTCCATTTTGTATTTCCAGGGAAACATAAAAAACTTGGCTTCAAAAAGAAAAACAGACAGCGATGAACATGTTTGAAAAGTCAATAGGTTGAGATGTAAAGGAAACGGGATAAGTTTTTAAAACAATAAATGGAAACTTAAAATTTGCATCCAAGACAATAAAAAGCCAAATGGGCAATGTAGAAAGTCAATTCTGAAGAAAAGAAGACAAATCTTGGAAATTCTTCAAGAATTTAGAACAGAAGGCAGCAAATTATCGACTGAAAGCCAAATACCGTTTGCCCCTCTGTTTTTCTAAGTCCTGTGGGCTAAAAATGGTTTTGACAGATGAATATTTGCAATCAACTAATGTGAAGAACTGATTCATTTGAAAAGACCCCGATGCTGGGAAAAGATTGAAGGCAGGAGCAGAAGGGGACCACCGAGGATGAAATGGCTGGATGGCATCACTGACTCAACAGACATGAGTTTGAGTAAACTCTGGGAGTTGGTGCTGGACAGGGAGGCCTGGTGTGCTGCAGTCCATGGGGTCACAAACAGTCAGACATGACTGAGCAACTGAACTGAACTGAACTGAACGGTAAGAACTCTGAACCCCAATGAAGCAAAAGGTTGAGTGCACAGTCACTCAGTCGTGTCTGACTCTTTGTGACCCTATGCACTGTAGCCCCTCATGCTCCTCTGACCATGGAATTTTCCAGGCAAGAATACTGGAGTGGGTTGCCATTTTCTCCTTCAAGGGGTCTTCCTGACACAGGGATCAAATCCATGTCTCCTTCATCTCCTGTACTGGCAAGCAGATGCTTTAATACTGAGCCAATCTAGGAAGCCCCCAACCAAAAGGTTATCTCTCCCCAAAAGAATTATATTTCTCTCATTAGTAGCTCTATATTACAAGAAAACAAAATAAAATTTAACAACACTCTATTCAATTATTCTTTTATTTGGAATTGAGCCAATAAAAAATTTATAGAAATTTGTTTTTGCTTCTGTTATAGTAGTTGCATAATAACCTCAGTTTTGCCTCTCAGTTTACAAAGTGTAAAATATTTACTACATGGCTCTTTGCTGAAAAAGTTTTACAACTTCTCCTTTAGAGGAAAGAGATAAAGAGATCTACATGCTAGGAAAAAGATAATGCCTATGAGGCTAGGGACAGGCAATTCAACCAATGAATAAGGGATATCTTTAAAGAAGAACCAAAGCGAATGACATCTGTCAGTTGGTAAAATAGATGCAAAAAATCCTAACTGTCAAGACAAGGACAAAGAATTTAATATAGGGCCAAGAAATTAAATGAAACAGAAAGATTAAAAATTAGAGAGTAGGTAAAGATATATAAATCATAATTAAAACAAACAGAGTTAACAAATTAAAATCAGGTTACAATGGAAAAAATCTAAAAAATTCTTATACATATATGTATAACTGAATCACTTTGCTGTATGCCTGAAACACTGTAAATCAACTATACTTCAACAAAATAAAATAAGATAAATCAGATTACAAAAATTTCAGAGCAAAAACCAAGGCTGTAGGTCAATTTATACCAATCCTATGATGAAACAATTGTGAACCTTTTCCCACTCAGTCATGTAACATCAAAATATGAAAATCAAAGGCGAAAATGAATATGAACTAAGACTAATTGTAGGGGAAGACTGAAATACAGTGATCAATCCATAAGTATGGTTTGTGAAAGATTTTACCTATAAGGCTGGATTATTAACTATACCAACTCTGCATTGCCAAATAATATTGCACATTTTGAAAAATGTCCATGAAAGAGTTTGAACAATTATTTACCTATAAAACAAATCTGTAATAAATACATTGAACATATTCTGAAACTAGAAATTACTGAATGTAAATACAAAATTCTATTCATCTGAAAAAAAAAACAAAAATTGGACCTGTAACAACCTATTTCTTAGAAAGTAACAAAAAAGAATTCAAGGTGTAGGTTACAGCTAACATTGTGCATATAACTAAATTTTATACCCTGAACATTTTTCTTTATTAATTTAAAAAAAAAGAAAACCAAATATACCAAAGATATTCAAGTTAGCAAAAGGAGGGGCCTTAAGAAAATTTTTGGTTTTTTTGGCTGCATGGCATGTAGGATCTTAGTTCCCTGACCAGGGAAAGAACCTGCACCGGCTACAGTGGCAGCATGGAGTCTTAATCACTGAACCACCAGGGAAGTCCCAAGCAAATCTTGAGTTAAAAAATATATATAAACAGTACATTAAATAATGCAACAGGTGGCAAAAAAGGAATCATAACTTTATTGCAATGGTACTTACACTGGCAAAAATTGAAGTATAACCTAAACAATAGAAAACTATTTTAATTTTAGCATATCCTTTCAATAGGATTTCCTTTGCATTCTAAAATTCGGATCTACAAAGAATTTAGTGAAATGCAACAATGTCTTTAATACAATAATAAACACAAATGTAGAATATAAAAATTTCATATACAACATGATATCAACTGTGTAATAACAAAAAGAAAAAACACATAAACACAGAAAAACAACTGCAGTTATCTCTACAGATTAAAACATGGATAACATTTTAAAACAGAAAACCCCCCACCGATTTTCCATCACACCAGGGTGATTACCCCTAACCTCCACACTGTTCAGACCTCAAGAGTTCTGTGCAATGTGTACCACAAGAAATCTAGCTCATGTCCACCATCACACATAGCTGGCAAAATATTTTCTTCCATGTGAAGAGTGCTTTTAAGATCTATCCTGTTAGCAACTTTCAAATATGCAATACAATATTAGTAACCTATAATCATCATGCTGTACATTACATCCCTAGGACTTATTTTTTATACCTCTGACACTTCACACTCATTTCTCCCACCCTAACCTGTACCTGCGGCAGCCACCAATCTGTTCTCAACATCTCTGCAGTTCTCACCTTTCATATGAGCTCTATTCAAGTTCAAGTTTCTGTTTGGAGTACTATTAATTATGCTTGTACATTTGAGAAAATTGTGAGCCATTTTTTATAAGCATTAGACAGAAAATTAAGCTTGAATAATTTACAGAAGAAGAAACATGTAATTTTTGAGTTTTCTGAGATGAGTGATCAATAATCACCCTGTACCTATCTGTTAAGTCAACGCTACCTTTTAAAACACTGTCTCGTGTAAACCAGTTAAACAGGTACATTGCGGCGAGACACGGGCTTACACAAAGAGCTGTGTGGTTGAGACTTCCCAGGTGCGTCTCCAAAGCAGCTAACTGACTCATTTTTCCTTCAGGACACCAACATAAAAATAAGCTCAGCTATTTGGAACCTGTCACGTTTTATTAGAAAAATTATTATTTCCTATAAATTTGTGATTTCTAAAGTCTTAAGTGACTTGAAACCATCTTAATATTGCCTATATCTTGGTGCAATGTCTTTTCATCTAAATGAATATTTATCAATAGAAAGAAAATATAAAGTAAGATCAAATCAGTATATAAAACTTAAGGTGACAAACTTTTTTAGATGCATCTATTCTGGAAAGTAAGATTACACATTTTGCTTTGAATCCATATGACGTAAAATAATTCTAGAATAACGGCCACCCCTAAATCCTAGGTTAGTTGGAAGCACAGCCAGATCTCTGGATGCACCTTTTGTTTCTGCAACAGGGCTGCTACCAGAGCCATTATAACAGCTACAAGGTAAACAAGGGGAGTTGAGAAACCAGGCTTTTGGGAACAAGGCTGAGACTGTTCCACTGACCTCATGTGGTGAAGTGCATTACCAGGGAGCTGACACGATGGCAAAGTGTACATATAGGCTACTAAGCGGAAATGAATCTAAACATGTGGATCGTCCCCTTCTAACATTTCATTGATAGTAGAGTTGAATATTACGAATAGTTCATTTCTAAGGGATTACCACACTTACCCAGTACTCAAAGTCACTTATGCCTTTCAGCTTATGTGAAAGGTTCAGTAATAACTCCTCCAATGTTCATTGCTTGTCATATTCTAAATTCTGAATTTCTGGATGCAAACGCACAGGCCCTATTAGCACTAATGGAAGGTATATATTTGTACCTGGGAAAGAACATACATCTAGAAACCTGTTCTCTGCTGCTTAGAGGCAATCATGCTGCATTTTCTCTTGTGGGCAAAATAAAAATGCATTGCTATTTCTGTGGAACCATTCAGGTGTTACAGGCACGTCCATAACATCCAAGAATGCATTAGCCAAAATCAACTAGTCATTTTTTTCATCTCATCATCATTCAAGCTGAATTAATAATATTAAACAGCATGTGGGATGAGGAAAAACACAGTACAGAGCAACATTAAAATCCCGTCCCATTCAAGCATAATTCATTTTGATCTTTACTACTTGACTCAGCTAAAGGTCAAACCATATATGAAGGTTTAGATCCAGAAAATACATTATTTCACTGTTGAATATGGTCCAAAATGAAGGCACATAATTTCAAAATGGAAGCAATTTAGAAAATAAAAGTGCAATGAAAAATGTCTCTATTACAAAGCATATATATTAAGTTCTATTTGGTTACTGCCAATATTTTAAACCTCCTTACACATACTGGTAATGCCTTTAGTGCAACTTAATTTTCTTCCTATTGTATCATATACATTCAATGAACATCATTTTGGTAAGGGGCCAAGAATAAGGTCAGAAGTGTTCGTGATGATAAATTACAGACCTTAATAACTTTTGAACAGTTTTAAATGTACAAGTTATTTATAAGTCATTTAGCTTGATAGATGAATGGTTAACAAACTATATAAACTAATAAGAACCATATGTTATTAGTGTATACTACTACATGGCATGAAGCCAAGATCTCAAACATGGTCTAATTAGGACCAAAACTAGGCTTTGCAGCATATTTAACTGGAGAAAGGGGGAAAAAAAATCTTAAAAGGCTGTATAAAAAATAATACTCATTGATTTATGCAAATACTATACAAGCACACAAGATTTATTAAAGGATTGGCCAGATTCACAACTGACAGACCACTAAGATGTTATTCGCTTTGGGGTTAAAAAAAAAAAATAGGTGACCTGTTGGTTTCATGTGTTTTCTTGTTCACTTGTTTTTTGCTTTCAATGAAAGGCAGTTTGGAAATCTAGTCTTTGGGGTTTGTACTGCAGATTTACACCAAGCTTTGCTTGTGTACTTTGTTATATGTACTCTCATTTCTTGCTCATGGGCAAGAGTCACATGTAGTGATGATTGGCTCCACCATCCTCAGAAGGGATAGCCCCACAGAAGTTTCTTGAAGGAACCCCAACTAGTCTCTCTCTACTGAATCAAAAGCAGTTCTAACATGGAGAGACTTAAGAATCAACTTGGAGGGACTTCTCTGGTGATTCAGTGATTAAGACTTTGCTTTCCAAAGCATGGGGTAAGGGTCTGATCCCTGGTTGGGGAGGTAGGAATCCACAGACCTCCTAGCCAAAGAATCAAAACACAAAACAGAAGCAATATTGTAACAGATTCAATAAAGACTTTCAAAACAGTCCATAAAATTTTTTGGAAAAAAAAAGAATCAAGTTTGAAGAGGCACAGATTGAATGAACAAGTAAAATCACAACAAGTAGTTCTGTTATTGAATTAAAACTGACAGGTGACAGTTTTAATTGAATTAAAATTTGCCTGGTAACAGTGGCGAAATCTCCTCTAACCCATCTACTTCAGTATTTCTTAAGAGTGGTACCACTATGAGAATAACTCATGGAGCTTGTTTAAAATGAATATTCCTAAATTACCTTCCAGACTTCTGATAACAGGATCACCAGGAACAGGGCTGAGAAATGATTTAATAAGCTGCCCAGGAGATTTCACTTGCCCTAAAGCTCCAGGGCAATGGCCCTAGAAAGAAGGCCCAAGAGGCTCGTCATTAGACCACATGGCACTGTTGCAACGCCACCTCTAATCCTACCATCACACCTACAGTGCACCCGTGACCAAGACAAGAGGCAGCACTCTTAAGAGCAGCATAGTGCCTTGAACGTTACGCTAAATGAATGTGTGAACATATTCATGGATGCATAGATAAATGCATGAATGGGAAAACCGATAGTATTTCTGGAAGGAAATAGGAATTCTGTTTCCTTTAGAGTTGGCTCTACAAGTCCATTCACAGTTAGCTTTCTAAAAATTCCCAAAGTGATCCAAAGATATCAGTCTATATATTTGAGAATATGATCTTAATGTCCCAAATACTGATCTTAGAAAATTATGAGTGAGGAAACACTGGTCCCTGGTTCTGATTCCTCAGAAACGTCACAGTGCTGCAGGGCTTTCTAGCCTGCATCGTGTGCTGGCAGACACCCCCACTGTCCCCTGCACAGCTGCTGCGAAAGCTGTTGCTTAGCAACGGCCATCAATGCTGTATTTCCTCTTAACCATTTTCATGAAGATTGAGACACTGCTCCAAGGTATTATTTTCAAATACCTTCTGTTTCACTGACCAAACATGTTTGTTAATTTTTCTATTACGGAGGGGGCGGAAAAAAAAAAAAAAAAAAACATGAGCCAAATCAGCATAAGGATCCAAGAAAAGAAGAGTGAAGGAAGGTCAGTATAACACATGGTGCTTTGGGACTTGTTTGATGAAGAAAAATTCTTTGACAGCTCATTGACTTTATTTGCTATATCCTTTCATTCTGCCACTTTAAAACTGATTTCTGCTACCTCATGGGAGATGAAAGCCATTAGCATGAATTATCATTCTAAATGCAGATCCACAAGGTATGGCCATAAAATACAAAAAGCAAATGATTTTCAGAAACTGGTTTAATACACATCTCACATCTGGTAAAGCTCCCCTCTTGGTTACATTCTTACTAACCACTAGCTACATTTTCCAGTAATTTTCCACTGACAGCACAACATAAGATTCTTGGATGGACACTGCTTACAAGCTAAATTACCTGGTGTTTATGTTGTGATTTAGAAGCTAAATTACATACATACGATACTAGAACCGACTTTGGGAGGAAGGGATAAGAATTCTTATTTTAAATACACCAATATGGCCTATCAATGAATGGGTTTTTCATAAAAAAAGAAAGACACTCAGGAACTTTATGTGACGCTTTCCAATAAAGAGAGAAGGTATTTGCTTAAAACATATGCATACATATGTTAGTAAGGGGTGGAACCCATCAAGGTGGGTATTAGGTACTACAAGATCATTATTTTCTGTTTACTGGGCACCTAATATGGGCTTCTCCGGTGGCTCAGATGGTAAAGAATCCACCTGCAGTGCAGGAGACCTGAGTTCGATCCCTGAGTTGGGAAGATCCCTTGGAGGAGGGCATGGCAACCCACTCCAGTATTCTTGCCTGGAGAATCCCAATGGACAGAGGAGCCAGGCAGGCTACAGTCCATGGGGTCACAAAGAGTCGGACATGACTGAGTGACTAAGAAAAACATATGGTCATATCTTTACGGGTAGCATTAGGATGAGGAAAGTGTGATCCATGTACAATCTTGTGGTAGAAATAGACACAGCAATGCAGAAGTAATACAGAAGAATAGAGGTATGACCTCAGGTATTTGTTTAGTTATAACAAAGTGCCAGTTAATAAGGAATATATCTGCAACACAGACTAGATGAATAAATAAGAGTCCAAAGCCTTAATTTTTTTATGAAAACAGTGTTGGCAAGGTTACAATGAGATTAAAGGCCATAATGCATTTCAAAGGACATCAGGCTGGTAAACTAAATCTACCTTTCTGAAGAATATTGGCAGTATAAAAAAAAACAACTTTAAAAAGTATACTTATTTAAGACTCACAGACTCAGAAAACAAACTTGCTACTAAACATCAAAGGGAGGTTAGGGATAAATTAAGAGTTTGGGATTAAAATATATACTCTATTCATATAAAAATATATATACATACATTTAAAATTTTGACATAGTAATTGTTTATCTAAGGAAATAATCAAAGATGTTAACAAAAGATATTTATTTTAATTACATTCAAAATTATAAATACCTAAATGCCCAGGATTAGAAGAATGATTAAATGAATAATGATACAGCATATGACAAGCACTATTAAAGTATTTTTCAGGAATATGTTATGAAAAGAAATAATTCTTATAATAAAAACAACAAAATAACATACAAACATGTATAGAAAACATAGTGGAGGAAAACATATCACAATATTAGTAAACAATTACATATTTTGTAATGAGAAAACATTCCATATTTTGTAATGAAAAAGATGTCCTAGTAAATAAAATATATCAGAATTTTCTTTGGATGAGTAATAGATTTTTAAATCTCCACTAAGAACTCCATCCTTCATTGGTCTTCTAAGTATTGACAAATTGAAGTATTTAAATTTCAAAAGTATTTTTAGAACAACAGTCTGCATTTCCATAAATATCTGATAAATTTTGTCAATATTTTCACAAGGAACAGTTACAATAAAAGTATATTAGTTAATCTAAAGAAAAGCATCCTTTAACAAGTCAACAAAGATGCACCAAGCACAGGGCATACAAACATGGATAGGTACTCTTAAGATGTTAAGGATATATTTCAATAAATTGTTTGCCTTCTATGGCGTTTCAGAAGATATAGGGGTGCAAGCAAGCATTTCTCTTATACCAGAATGCACTGTCTTTTCACAAAGGGAGTCTCTAGTACCATCTGGAGTAGGGGATTATGCTATCTACAACTGCAAAGCCCCTGCCAGCAGAGAGACTGAAGTGTCAAAGATGCAGAGAAACAAATGAAATTAAGAAAAACAATGGAAACTAGTAAATCTTTAAATCTTCTCTATCATGTATACATAAACATACACATATATGGTTTCCCCAGTGGCTCAGCTGGTAAAGAACCTGTTTGCCAAGGCAAGAGAGACAGGTTCAATCCCTGGGTCAGGAAGATTACTGGAGGAAGAAATGGCAACCCACTCAAGCATTCCTGCCTGGAAAATCCTATGAACAGAGGAACCTGGTGGGCTATAGTCCATGGGGTAACAAAGAGTCGGACATGACTGAGCAGGAGCACACAGAGATACACACAGACACACACACACATACATATATGGGTGTGTGATTAACAGTGACTATAGGTGCTGAATAAAAGCAGTTTTCTAAATCCAAAAACTGAGAGGCAGACTTTTCATTCCTCACATCAGCAGAGACTGTATCAATATCTCCACTCCACGATCAAAGGAGGAAATTGGAGTTTTGAATGGGGGAGTAACTTGGTCAGGGTCACCCAGGTAACCAGCAAAAAGAGAAACTCAAGTCTAGGTCAGCTGACTTCCTAAGTCTGTGCTCCTTCCATCATAACAATGTGACAACTGGGTAAATGGATTGGAGAAAGGTATCTATTTCAAAGAAACAGCATGGGCAAAACAGGGAGCCAAAGGTGTTCTGAGGCCCATACTCCCACCACCCCCAGCCAAGTCTGCTACAACAGAGGTACCTTGAGTATCCTAGTTTATATCTGTGAACACCTGCTGTCAGGAGCTCTGCAGAACTGGGACCCATAACCTGCCCTGGCTGGTGGCTCTCTTCTAACACCAAATCCACCTCCTAACATCAGGAGACAAGTTGCAGTAAACTGGTCATGGTTTACTCTTCTAGGTACTGAAATATATATTCTCCTTCCCACCTTCTAGAAGCTGCCAGACTTTTTTTTAAAGAAGTAATGGTTTTAGTCTAAATGGAACATGGTCTTCATAATGCCAACCTGTGAATATGATTTTGAAAAAGACAAGGAGGCGTGTGCTCCTTCAGATCTTGCCAGAGAAAGATTTCGCATCCTAGACCACGAATCAGTAGGGAGGTGATACATTTTTAAAAGATTTATTTAATAAAAACACACAAGATGGACTGAAGAGGAAAAAGTATCAAATGTCATAGAAGTGTCCAGTCTGTGCTTGAATATTAAACCAAACATGGCAAGAAATCTCAAAGAAAGAAAAACAGAACCTTCAATTAACCATATCTGGGGTAAAGTAAAAGGAAAAGAAGAAGAGATGAGGTTTGAAACCAACACGTTAAAGTTAATAGCATCAGCTTATTTATTAAGGAGTTAAGATAAAAAACAAGAAATTTAAAAATCAGCACATTGAAGTAAATAACCATACAACAAATACATGCCCAAGAAGTAGGGCTAAGATAGCAACTGTTTTAGACCACTAGGTTCTGTCATGTAAAGAGATGGTTCTGTTTTACTCAACATTCTTCCATTGTGGTCACTGAAAATATTTTTTAAAGCTTTCCATACACAGCTAATGGGATATTTAGGTCAAAAAATGAAGACACAGAACCTTCTAATTATTGAGGGATGATAATTTAAAAATACAAAGAAAGACGTACAAAAATGATTTTGCAGCTAAACCAGCTGAATGCTAAAATTATATGCTCATGTTTATGTCAGTGGTACTAAAAAAGCCTATATACATATATATTCTATTATGAAAATCATTTTTCCTACTATCCAGTAAGTTAAAATTCATGGGTACATCTTCTTTTCTTTTTTTTTTTTTTTAAGATTTTTTACCTCTCTAACGAATGCTTCTGCTGAGTGTTCTCTTTTTTGTTCATTCATATTAAAATGCAATGATTCACCAGTTATTACCACCGTAGCCATACACATACTGAAGAGAAGCTCATGATTATAATCACCACAATTACTGACTGCTAGATAGCAAGCCTACACAGTGTTTGAAAAAGCAGCTTCATTTCCGATGAAGATCAGGACAGTAATAAAACAACTGCACAGTCTCTTCACTAAATACATCTTTGTATGTACGGTCTGTGTATATTGTCATGGGGCAGGTGCCGAAAAATATAAATATTTAAAGTCCTACTGAGCTGCTATGAAGTCAGTAGCAAAGAAAAATACAAATATGGGGGCATCATGTGTGTAGCTAAATACATAAATAACTACGAAATCATCAAAAAGCAGCAACACAGTCATATTTCTTATGTGATGCTTATTAATATTCAATAGCAATAATTTTTTTAATCCTCAGCCATTTAAAAAATATGTCAAGCAACACTAAATTCATCGAGCCTTAAGCCTTAAAGAAAGTGTCCAGTAATGAGGAACAACAAAAGGTTAGATTTATATTTAAGAAGAAATCCTTATCCATCTGTCTTCTCCCCATAAGTAACTTGGATCACTCTTTGTCTTCATCATTCTCCCCCCATCTTCACCCAACTAGGCTGACCAGTAGCAGGACACAATAGGGGTCAGCAGAATTCAGTTGTTAAAGAAAAGTTCAACAACAGATTGGTTTTGTGGTGTAAAGAAACCCAAATGTCTTTTAAAAAAAAAAGAAAAAAAAACATACCCAGGATTCAATCCTAGGTGAGGTCAGTCCACTTACCTTGACAAAACTTAAAACTTACAACTATTTGGATGAAACTCAATGAGCTAGCTACCTCTGTATCTTCCACCTAAGAAGGGAAGCTCTTTAAAAAGGATATAAAAATATTTTTTCAATTGAATTACATTTCTTTAATATCATACCCAAATAATCAGCAACTCAAAGGCAAGTGAGTAAAGAGCAGATGATACATCACTTCTGGCTGCTTAAAAAACAAAAGTTATGGGCAAACTTCAGAAAAATGCAACCAACCAAGTGTCTTTCCACATGTGGAAGTATGATGAACCAAATAGCCCAAATAGCCCTACTGACAAATAAATGCATCACTACATTATTTATATTCTCATTTTAGAGAAAAAAACATATAACAAACAGGGGATTTGAATACAGACTAGGCATTCAATAAAATGAGAGACTTTTAATTTATTTTCTAAGGTGTGATATGGTACTGTGATTATAAAGTAGAAAGTCCTTATTTTTAGAAGATGTACAACAAAATATCCAGGGTCAAGTGTTATGATATCTGCAACTAACTTGCAAATGGTTCAAGAAAACACCCGACCCCAAAAAACAAACAAGAGGAAATATGACAGTCAGTTGCTCAGTTGTGTCTGACTCTCTGCGACCCCATGAACTGCAGAATGCCAGACCTCCCTGTCCATCACCAACTTCAGGAATCCACCCAAACCCATGGCCATCAAGTTGATGATGCCATCCAGCCATCTCATCCTCTGTCGTACCCTTCTCCTCCTGCCCTCACTCTTTCCCAGCATCAGGGTCTTTTCCAATGAGTCAGGTCTTCTCATCAGGTGGCCAAACTATTGAAGTTTCAGCTTCAACATCAGTCCTTCTAATGAACACCCAGGACTGATCTCCTTTATCATGGACTGGTTGGATCTGCTTGCAGTCCAAGGGACTCTCAAAAGTCTTCTCCAACACCACAGTTCAAAAGCATCAATTCTTCGGCGCTAAGCTGTCTTTGTAGTCCAACTCCCACATCCATACATGACCACTGAAAAAACCATATCCTTGACTAGACAGACCTTGGTGGCAAAATATGTCTCTGCTTTTTAATATGCTGTCTAGGTTGGTCGAAACTTTCCTTCCAAGGAGTAAGCATCTTTTAATTTCATGGCTGCAATCACCATCTGCAGTGATTTTGGAGCCCCCCAAAATAAAGTCAGCCACAATTTCCACTGTTTCCCCACCTATCTGCCATGAAGTGATGGGACCAGATGCCATGATCTTAGTTTTCTGAATGTTGAGCTTTAAGCCAACTTTTTCGCTCCCTTCTTTCATTTTCATCAAGAGGCTCTTTATTTATTCTTTACTTTCTGCCATAAAGGTGGTGTCATCCCCATATCTGAGGTTATTGATATTTCTCCCAGCAATCTTGATTCCAGCTTGTGCTTCCTCCAGCCCAGCATTTCTCATGATGTACCCTGCATATAAGTTAAATAAGCAGGGTGACAATATACAGCCTTGACATACTCCTTTTCCTATTTGGAACCAATCTGTTGTTCCATACCCAGGTCTAACTGTTGCTTCTTGACCTGCATACAGGTTTCTCAAGAGGCAGGTCAGATGGTCTGGTATTACCATCTCTTTAAGAATTTCCCACAGTTCATTATGATCTACACAATAAAAGGCTTTGGCATAGTCAATTAAGCAGAAATAGATGTTTTTCTGGAACTCTCTTGCTTTTTCGATAATCCAGCAGATGTTGGCAATTAGATCTCCGGTTCCTCTGCCTTTTCTAAAACCAGCTTGAACATCTGGAAGTTCACGGTTCACGTATTGCTGAAGCCTGGCTTGGAGAATTTTAAGCATTATTTTACTAGCATGTGAGATGAGTGCAATTGTGCAGTAGTTTCAGCATTCTTTGTCATTGCCTTTCTTTGGGATAGGAATGTAAACTGACCTTTTCCAGCCCTGTGGCCATTGCTGAGTTTTCCATATTTGCTGGCATACTGAGTGCAGCACTTTCACAGTGTCATCTTTCAGGATTTGAAACAGCTCAACTGGAATTCCATCACCTCCACTTAGCTTTATTCGTAGTGATGCTTCCAAAGGCCCATTTGACTTCATATTCCAGGATGTTTGGCTCTAGGTGAGTGATCACACCATTGTGATTATCTGGGTCGTGAAGATCTTTTATGTATAGTTCTTCTGTGTATTCTTGCCACCCCTTCTTAATATCTTCTGCTTCTGTTAGGTCCCTACCATTTCTGTCCTTTATTGAGCCCATCTTTGCAAAAAAAATGTTCCCTTGGTATCTCTAATTTTCTTGAAGAGATCTCTAGTCTTTCCCATTCTGTTGTTTTCCTCTATTTCTTTGCATTGATCGCTGAGGAAGGCTTTCTTTTCTCTCCTTGCTATTCTTTGGAACTCTGCATTCAGAAGGGAATATCTTTCCTTTTCTCCTTTGCTTTTCACTTCCCATCTTTTCACAACTATTTGTAAGGCCTCCTCAGACAGCCCATTTTGCTTTTTTGTATTTCTTTTTCTTGGGGATGGTCTTGATTCCTGTTTCCTGTACAATGTCATGAACTTCTATCCATAGTTCATCAGGCATTCTGTCTATAGATCTAGTCCTTTAAATCTATTTCTCACTTCCATTGTATAGTCATAAGGGATTTGATTTAGGTCATACCTGAATATGACAAAAATACTAAAAGTTAATTGAGGTGATATACTTTTTGTTTCATCGCTTCATCTTTTCTATATCATAGGATGTTTTTATAATTAAAAAATAAAGAAAAACTAAGGTACATAAGAAGTTCCATCAAAAAAGAGAAAATTGAAAAATAATATAAAATTAATCATTTAGATGACGAGAAAGAAAAATATCACTAGATGACTGCAGTGAAGCAAAGGCAGCAACCCAGAGATGTAAGTAAACTCTGAGCTGGCTCTCTCACTGGGGACACATGGCTAACCTGAGGACCTTGAACTTCCATTCTGACAGCATCCAGGGAAAAAGCGCTGGGAATTGCATTTGGGTCAAACTCCTGAATAGACCTAGATTCCAAAGGATCATACCTTTAGAGTGAACTCAGATAAACTTTTTGCAAAGAAGGAACAACAAGGAGGCTGCCAAGCTAGTCTTTAGCACTGAATCGAGTGGAGTAATATTTTTCCAGAGAATTCAAAGCCATTAACTTGATAATTGGCCAAGCAAACATGAAGCCTAAATTAACACTACAATTCTGGCCCAAGTTTCAAATACAGAAATTAACCTTAGATTGTCCTAGTGAGTCACCAGAACAAAAAGCAAATTCACTTTGGATGAAAACAGCTTCAGTACAAACCTCACAGAATTTCAAAAGCACATAAGCTTATAGTTTTTTTTTAAAAAAATCACCAAACAAAGAATTAAAACTATTGAGGAAGATTCAGCATAAATATCATATAGCTGAATTAAGCTCGCAAAGTTTTGCAATTCAGGTTGTAAAAGTAAATGTTTAACATTTTGCAAAAATAAAGATTAGAAAAATGAGGCAAGATAAAAATATTATTTAATATTTAAACAAAAATGTTTAGAACTACAAAATATAACTATAAATAAACTCATAAAAATCGGCAATAATCCTTAAATCCTACAATGTCTGAAGTCAGCAAAAATTTGAAACAATACAGACTCTGATACACAGATGGTTAAGTATAAATTTATACAGTCCCCTTGGAAAACAATTTGATAGTATCTATCTAGTAAAGCTGACATAAGCCTACTCATGGCCCAACAATTCCATTACAAGTTATATACCCTAGAAAAACTCCCGTATACTTGCAACAGGAGATAAGTATATAAATGTTCATGGCAGTGGAGTGTGTAATTGTTAAAAACAGAAAGTAACTAAACTATGACATACTCACATAATAGAAAAGTATACACCAGTGAAACTGAATGAGCTACAGCTACATTTATCATCATGAATAAATTCTCAGAATACTGGGCCAAAAAAAAAAAAAAGAAGAAGAAAACTGAACTTACTCTGACTTAAGTTAAATAAGGTTTAAAACATATAAAACTAAACTAAAACATCAATTGTAATACACATGTGAAAAACTACATAAAGAAAAGCCAGTGAATGATGCTTAAGATCTAAGACAGTGGTTACATCATAGGAAAGATGGAAGTAAAATAAAGGAGGTACAGGCAACTTCAAAGGTAGTGGGAATGTTCTATTTGTCAGGCTGATTGAATACTATACCTGTCTTTGTTTACTATTATTTGTGCCTTGTATTTCTGTTATAAACATTTTTGCTGTGTGTTTAATAATAAAGTATTTAGCAAAACAAAGAAAGCAATATACCTGGGTATTCTGGCCAAAAGCACAATTATACTAGTGCTGCATGTGGGACACATGCCTTAAAAAAAAAAGGAAAATAATAACATTCAGGAAGATCAAGAATCGGTGTGCTTCAAGGATGTATTGGAGAACCTATCTACAAAACAGAAACAGACTCATAGATACAAAGAACAGGCTTGTGTTTGCCAAAGCAGAGGAAGGGAGGGAGAGGAAAGAACAGGAAGTTTGGGGTTGGTGGATGCAAACTATTACATTAGAATGGATAAGCAATGAGGTCCTACTGTGGAGCTCAGAGAACTATATCCAATATCCTATGATAAACTGTAATGGAAAAGAACACTCCAAAACAATGTATGAAAAAAACCAACGTATATACTGCTGTAAATCTTGTGATAAGTAATTTCAGACATTACAAAAGAAGAAAACTATATGGGCTACTGCGGTGATCAATCTAGTCAAGTACACCTTCATCCTACAGTGCGCCAACAGCTTTCCTTCAGTGTCTAGATGTCAAGTCTATCTGCAATAGAGGCTGGGCTTAAGCTAAATAATTTAGCCTTTTGTTTTCCCCCTCTATATCAGTTCGTTCAGTTTCAACTCAAATGCTATCTGCAAGTGCAATTTCTTGGCATTAGCTATGTTCTTCTAAACCCAGCTTTACCCTTAAATGATGACAATCTTAAAAATTTCCTAGATGGACACTACCTCTTTCCACATCTGTTGATGAGGATATGACTTATATTCTGTGTTACACTGTCCCATCATGATTCATGTTAGAGCTGAATCTGCTATTTTGCTGTGATGTTTTGGCTAGCAGCTGAACAGATGGATAGTTTTTCTCCAGAATGAATATTTGCCAACAATTGGAAGGGTGTAAAACTCATCCTCAAAGAAACCCAAACATAGCCACATGGAGTCTAACAAATAATTAAAATATCCACTGTTGCAGATACAGCTCTTCACAGAATCATGATGGGTATTCAGAAACCTTGGTATAAAATGACAGTTAATTAAAAGACCATTTTCATAATGTTGTCAAATTAATGCAACTAATAATCATAATAGAGCTTGGAATTTGTATAGGTATTACATTCATATTCATCAGGTTCTCATGGTTTTACAAAATAGATATGGAGGTATTATTAGCCTGACTTTATATAGACAAGGAATAAAGCATAGATACTCATGTTAAGGGAAAATGGGCTCATTTCAGAAATCAAACCTGGGATTTAAGCTCATCTGGGTTTCATTAGCTGCATAACTTTGAGCAAGACCTTAATTTCTCAGAGCCTCAACCTCCTTTTTTGTAAACAGGTATAATATAATACCTAATTCTCAAGGTTCCTATGAGAATTACATATACTCTATTAAAGATCCTAACAAGAGTACCTGTCATTAAGTAGATTCTCAATAAATGCATTCTTCCATTTAATAATGAAGTTCTAATTGACAAGAAAAAGTCCAAATTTTCATCTTTACTCCCTTCAAAAGGAGTCTGAAGGTAACTGAGATTTAGGACAAGAGAAAAGTTTACACCTAAAGCATCAATATAAACTGGAGGTTGCAATGAACTCTAAACTTTTTTTATCACACTTCTGTGGTTTCTCACAGATCCCCTGAAGGAATGGACAGAATCTGTTAAGTGGGTCATTACGTAGTTATGAAGGGACAGAATTGCCCTATTAGTAATAATCGTGATTCATCTGACACTGAATCATAATGCTCTAATATTGTTATTTAACATCTAATATGTACATGTCTTCTCTGTACAGTTAAATAGTATACTCCATATCACATACACACAGCCTTTGACATTCATTCATAGATTTTCTGTTTCTGATATTGGGGATTTGTAATTTGTAGAATCCTCCCTGGGGCTTCTAGCAAACACCCTTCCTCCCAACTCCTCTGGTTCCCAGCAGGGGGTAAAGGGCAGCCGGGTGTCAGAAAAGCAAGTCTCCTGCAGGCAGGAATGAGCGGAGCTGAGAAAAGGAAAGGAAGAGGCTATAGATGCACTCCACCCACAAACGTCTCACCAGGCAAAGGAGAAGGAAGAGTAGCTAGGGAATGAGAGTCAGGGTGTTCTCCGATCAACTATGCAGCCTGTTTCCTGTAATATCACAGAAACCTTCCAACCTCCATGATTTTAGTTTCTTGTCTCTGTTTATCCCACTTGAGGGTGACACACCACACTTTATATATATGTTCATGCAGATATTTTGAAGAAATACTCAAAATGGAGTTGAGGTCATTAAAGAGGATGTCTGGCACCCTCTTGCCTCTCTTATGGACCTAACACTATGCTGTGAGCTATTGAAGGCATGCAAGGATTTCACCAATCTTAGTGTCACTTTACGAGGTCCGCTCCTTCTATAGACCCCTTCTCTTCTATGCAGCATATCCTCTTATCTGACAAGCACACTTGATAGGAACCATGTGTTTTGATTGGTCCCTTAGAATATGGAAAACTTCAGTAATTCTAATATGCTGAAATTGCTAAATTCTATAATTTCATTAAATGATCTTAATCAAATCATAGCATTCAGTTTGACCTGTTTCCAAAATCACTTTTGATTATAACTTGAAAAGAACCGAAAAATCCTTTTAGTTAAAAGACTTTTCATTTGTAAGAGGATTTCAATCCTTTGATTTCTAGCACATTTATTCAAGCACCCTTCTTAAACACAAGGGATTTCTTTGTGAGGATTGCTACTAGAGAGTGAACTAGACCAGCAAGGACCCTGTCCTCGTGCAGCAGAAAGACAATAAACAAGTAAACAAGCAAATGAACAACATTTTACACAATACTATTGCTTCAAAGAGACTGTAATACAGTAGCTTTAATGGGGAGCTCCATTAGATTGAGTGGTCAAGGAAGTCCTTCTCAGGAGTGACATTTTTACTGAGATGCACAGACTTAAGACCATCCCAACCAGAGAACTAGCAATTACAAGGGCCTAGTGTTGAAAATAACTTGGTATGTGGGTTGTTGTTCAGTCACTCAGTCATGTCTGACTCTTTGCAACTCCATGGACTGCAGCACACAAAGCTTCCCTGTCCTTCACTATCTCCTGGAGTTCGCTCAGACTCATGTCCCTTGAGTTGATGATGGCATCCAACCATCTCATCCTCTGCTGCCACCTTATCCTCCTGCCCTCAATCTTCCCCAATATCAGGCTCTTTTCCAATAAGTCTGCTCTTCGCATCAGGTGGTCAGTACCATATTGGCCTAAACATTCACATTCTCTTTAAGTAAGTTGTTGAGTCATTGGAAGTCATTCACCCAAGCTTTATCCAAAAGAGTTATTTAAAAACAAAAGGCTCTAGGGCACCATGAATCCCTCTTGATGCTTTTGACAAAGGAAAGCAGAGACGAAAGGAGAGAGGCGGGTGCTCTGAAAGCCAAGAATCGGTAATGATAAAATAAAGGTATTTCTGGAGGTGGGGGATGAATTGGGATTTTGAGATTGACATATATACATTACTGATTAAATAAATGGTTAGTGTTAGTCACTCAGGCTTGTCTGACTCTTTGAGACCCCATGTGGCCTGCCAGGCTCCTCTGTCCATGGGATTCTTCAGACAAGCATACTGGAGTGGGTAGCCATTCCCTTCTCCAGGGTATCTTCCTGACCCGAGGATCAAACCTGGGTCACCTGCACTGCAGGTGGATTCTTACTACATATAAAACAGATAACTAATGAGAACCTACTGTAAAGCACAGGGAACTCTACTCAGTGCTCTGCGGTGAACTAAGTAGAAAGGAAATCAAAAAAAGGGGATAGATGTATATGTATAGCTGAGTCACTTTGCTGTACAGTAGAAACTAATACTACATTGTAAAGGAACTATACTCCAATAAAATTAATAAATAAAATAAAGGCATTTATGTCTCTTTTTAAAAGCAACATCTGTTGCAGCAAAATGTATCCTTCTTTGGAATAGGAAGGCTCCTCTCATCTTTATATACACAGTTCTTTGTTATCTTATTAAGAGCAATAAGGAATTAATTTGATATTGAAGAATGGTGGTATCTTCCACTGAAAACAATGGACAAACTAAGTTCAAAGCAGAGAATTCCAACCAGACACAATGAAATGCCAGTCCCCTTTTAAATATCAGATACTGTATGAATCATTTATTCTTGCTTAGGCATGTTCACTTACTGCATCTAAACCCACACAAATCTAAAGATGTGCCTGGAGAACCAGGAGCAGGTCCTAGAAAAGAGGGGTCAATGTAGACCACCTATAAATCGTAACCACATTAGCAAAAATGTTTCACTGGGCTTACAAATATAGCAGTAATTACAAAGAAGGTAAGTCAAAAGAAGTGTGCATATGTGAGTGTGCACACACACTCAGAATAGGTAACAACAGAAATTACTATAAGAAATGGAACGAATTTAAAATCCTCTCACTTTGTTTCGCATTCAAATCAATCCGCTAAAGACTAATTCCTAAAATCCTCTCGCTGAATAATGGATATAGATCCATAGCATATAATAACTCTCAGGCCCATATTTAACCTCTCTGTTCACATTTTTCTTCCAAATCCAATCAGGAGTTTAGAGGAAGGATTAGGATCAATTATAATCTTCATTTTTATAAACATGCAAATTAGCAGCATTTTGTAGGTATTAAAAGATAGCAATGAGAGACATACCTCACAGGATACACACACACAAAATTTTAATGTTCTCTTCTGTTTGGAAATGGGAAAACTTTCATTAGAAAGATGAAATCTGACTTTCTATTATTTCCATTCATGAAAGTCAGTGTTATGTTCCAGTACCTTTCACAAGGTAAGTATCCATATTTATTAGCTCTTTTTACACTCTCTGGCCCTCATTTTGTTCTGGGGAGTTTCCTTTTATCCAAAATAAACTCCCATCTATATTCTCTGTTAAACTGAACTTACAGGGCAGCACTCTGATCTCTATAAACAGTCAGGACTCTTGTTTTCACAGAGCAGGCTGAAGGCCTAATAATTATGAAAGCCCTGGTAACTGCCTCGAGCAGGTAGTGAACTGCTAAGTGTACTGCAAATGCAGTTTCACAGCCTTCCTATTAACTTATTGAAGGAGCATCTTTTCTACTAAATATACTTTGCATAAGTAGGGGAAAAAAATTTAATTTACATGAAGACCACTTAATGATGATGCCATCCACTACCTTACAGTAGTTTACACGGGATGGAGGACATATATTCATCAATGACTACTGGAAAGATAATTACAAATTATGCAAAAATAAAACAGTCAATGAGTAGTCCACCTTTCAGTGCTGATTATAACGTCAGCATTGTAACTACAGCCTCTATTAACTGCTAAGGGCTCTGTGCTCAAGTCATGGACTGCAGCACTGTCATCATTTGTGCTGCTATTCACACCTACAGATCTTTGATGTGCCCAACTTCTTTCAACTATGAGTTACTTTGAGTGGAACTAGGAAGCACAATGATTGCTAGTCCTTTGACAATTTCATTTTGTTTTGATTGTTTTAAATGAATATTTGGAACAAAGAACTGAAACTCTATATTAACTCACCCTGGAATAAACAGATGGGAATACCAGATCACCTTACCTGCCTCCTGAGAACTCTGTATACAGGCCAAGAGGGAACAGTTAGAACCAGACACAGAACAATGGACTGGTTCCAAATCGGGAAATGAGTACATCAAGGCTGTATACTGTCACCCTATTTATTTAACTTACATGCAGAGTACATTATGCAAAACGCCAGGCTGGGTGAAGCACAAGCTGGAATCAAGATTACTGGGAGAAAGATCAATAACCTCAGATGGTGCAGATGACACCACCCTTACGGCAGAAAGTGAAGAGGAACTAAAAAACCTCTTGATGAAAGTGAAAGAGGAGAGTGAAAAGTTGGTTTAAAACTCAACAAAGATCATGGCATCTGGTCCCATCACTTCATGGCAAACAGATGGGGAAACAATGGAAGCAGTGACAGATTTTATTTTCTTGGGCTCAAAAATCACTGCAGATGGTGACTGCAGCCATGAAATTAAAAGATGCTTGCTCCTTGGATGAAAAGTTATGACCAAAATAGACAGCATATTAAGAAGCAGAGATATTACTTTGCTGACAAGGCTCCATATAGTCAAAGCTATGGTTTTTCCAGTAGTCATGTACGGATGTGAGAGTTGAACCATGAAAAAAGCTGAGTGCTGAAGAACTGATGCTTTTGAATTGTGGTGTTGGAGAAGACTCTTGAGAGCCCCTTGGACTACAAGGAGATCAAACCAATCAATCCTAAAGGAAATCAGTCCTGAATATTCATTAGAAGGAGTGATGCTGAAGCTGAAGCTCCAATAGTTTGGCCATCTGAAGGAAAGAGCAAACTCACTGAAAAAGACCCTGATGCTGGCAAAGATTGAAGGCAGAAGGAGAAGGGGACTACAAAGGATGAAATGGTTGGATGACATCACTGACTCAATGGACATGAGTTTGAGCAGGCTCCAGGAGATGGCAATGGACAGGGAAGCCTGGCATGCTGCAGTCCATGGGGTCGCAAAGAGTAGGACATGAATGAGCAACTGAACTGAACTGACAGATGCAAATACACCAAAAAGGCAAAAAAATTAAATATATTTTATATGAAAAACAGCAAAATAAAGAGTGTCTAAGTAGTCATCATCACTGAATTTTAAAGCTCAGGAAGGCATTATAAATCATATAAATCATCTTCCTTGGTTTCAAAACATATTTCTGATTTGTTTAGCATTTGATTATTAGATGAAGTTATTTTTTCATCCTAATTTTCTTTAGCATTAATAATTAACACTTAATAACTGCATATATAATGACTGACATATTGAATTCTATACCTTAGTAATAATTCAATGGAAATATTAACCAAGTCCAATTTTCCATACATCTCATGGTAGACCCTGTGGAGGAAAAGGGCAATATTTTCACTGGGATACATCACAATACATGATTAACTGCACTTTTCACTTTTTCTATTACAGAACTATGTAGCTATTTTAGGAAATATTCATTATATACTCTACTGTTTTATGCTTCCTTACCATTTAATGTACTCAAGAGGACTTAGAAAGACTAAATAAAACAACACTGAAGTGGAGAATACTCCATCCTAAGATGCCAGGCTGCACAACTGGGTTCCTTTGGAACTTTATTAATATTTTGAACTTAAGCAGATGACCCCTTTGGCCCCTTTAACTATAAGCATAAAACAAAAATAATACTACTTTACACTTAATCATTCAAATAACTTTCTAAGGTCCCATCTATCTCTAAAAACTATGGCAAATATATTTATAAACTAGATTTGACATCACATGCCATTATTCACACTTACATAAAAATATTTCCCTCATATCAATTTCAGAGTTGACTTCAGAAGACCCTAAAGCAGGGCAATTCAATTGGCTTTCAATGTTTAATGAGAATAAAATAGTTTTTCCTATAGGACTCTTGAATTTATAACATTTTTAAAGGAAGGCAAAAAATTCATAGACTATTGAACTGTGTGGTACTGTATCTATTCTAACGTCCAACATTTTGAGGCATAAGAAAATCAATCAAATGTCTTGTTCTGATTCCCACACATCCTTACCTACATCTTTAGTACTGCTTGGTGATTCTTAAACTGTCCTTACCTCCATCTCAGGGTCTCCCTGTACTTCCTGCTGAATGGCAGCAAAAAATCCCAAATACTCACAAATCTTAATACCTAGACCACATCTTTTATAGTAGTTGAAGTGGCAATTTAGGTTTCAATTATCAAAAAGTTCAAAATCCTCTATTCTACTGATATTCCTTTTATGTATGAATTTCTCAAAGAGAAAAAAACAAGATATGTGATGCCTTTCAACAATCATGGATCTGATTTTATGAAAACAGTTAAAACTCTACCATTCCTGGATGAAGCTAGAGCCTATTATACAGAATGAAGTCAGAAAGAGAAAGACCAAAATCACATATTAACACATATATACGAACTCGAGATAAATGGTACTCGGAACCTACGTAGAGGACAGCAATGGAGACGTGGACACAGAGAACAGACTCACGGACGTGGGGTGGGGGGTGGGGGAGACAACAGAGAGAGTGGCATGGAAACATATACACTACCAAATGAAAAACAGATACCCTGTGGGAATTTGCTGCATGACTCAGGGAACTCATAACAGGGCTCTGCAACAAACTAGAAGGGTGGGATGGGGTGGGAGATAAGAGGGAGGTTCAAGAGCGAGGGAACATATGTATACCTATGGGTGATTTGTGTTTTGATGTATGGCAGAAAGCAACGCAACACTGTAAAGCAATTGTTCTTTCATTAAAAATAAACAAATTGAAAACTCTACCATCCAGATATAATCTTTCTTCTAAAATAAGTAAGGCCTCTTTTTAACTGGATTATTATTTCATTTTCTTCCATTATTTTTAGAAGTTTCAATTATCCTTGGAAATATCCATAGTAATAAAACCAAAAATGAATAAATTAATGAAGTGGGATTTTTGAGCCAGATTTAAAAATTTTTTTCAGATAAATTTAGAAACCACACTAGCATCATTTAGATTAAGATAAGCAATTTAGGGGCCTGAAATAATTTCCACAAGTAAAGCTCCAATATTGTTTTATAATTCATGAATAATGACAATTATCCTAAGTCTGCAATTAGTAACTCCTTAATTTAAAATTCATTATAGGAATAATGTGAGAACATCTCCTAATAAATTATCTTTACTTATATCCAAAAATTCTACACTTTCTCCTGAAAAAACTTTACATTGAGTTTTTGTTCATCTTATCATCCTGCTAAAATTCTGTTAAATCAATTTATCTCACTCACTAAAAATAAAAGGGATTAGTGTCAATTTAAATGAAATGACTAGCAATAACCTATTGAATAATTTGTTTAGGTTAACAATAGGTGTTAAATTGCTTCAGCCTATCTGCCACAGAACAAAATATCAACAATGTATTTAATCCTAAAAGTTTTTTACATGTTAAATCTACAGAAAAAAATGATGAAAATTGCCCCTTATCCATCTCACAGAGATGTTGCCAAGTTAAATAACACACCTTTCAAGAAACTGACATAATACTGAAACTATCTAAATGTCTGTGAACACCTACAACAAATTCAAACATATCTTCAGTCCTAAAAATCAGGGCCTGGGTTTTCCAGTTGTTTAAACAGATGAACCCCCTAACTAAAGTATTAACATCAATGTCATTGTCCAGAAACATAAAGCATTTCAATATCATAGTATTTAAACATTAATTTGAGAAATGTCTTAAAATTTTTTAATTTGAAAATGTAGCAAGCCTTTAAGAACCACTGCTTTTCCTACAGTGTTTTCCAGGTATCTGTGGCACTTTGTATATAATGTTTTACATTTTTCCAATTGTTCCCTATGATCAATTCATTATTTCTCATACTATTATGATGCATGGATTAGTAATATCAACTCTTTTTAACAAGTAGGAAAAGTAAGGTTGAAAGAGAAAGAAATGATCATTTATTTCAAATTCATACTCCACACCAGAAAGGATTTAAGTCTGCATAAACACAATACAATAAGCTAACAATCTTCTAAAAGGTACAGAAAAAATCATAACCTGAAGGAAGGTACAGATCAAGATGGTGGAGTAAAAAGATTCTAAGCTCACCTCTTCAGACAGACTATGAAAATTACAATTGGATAACTATTAGGATATAGTTATACATAGGATAACTATAAATAACATATAGGATAACCATTTCTAAGAATGACCTTAAGACTAGCAGAACAGATTTTCCACAATTAAGTATGTATAGGAAACGCCACATTGAGACAGGAGGGAGGAATCTCTCTCCTAAAATTCAATACAGTCTGATCAGAACCAACACCTCTAGTGTGGTGACCCAGAAGAGGGACATCACAACCACTGAAGTACCCCCTGCAAAGTGAGGAGTCTAAGCCCCATACCAGCTTCTTTGAAATCAGTCTTGCTATATTTTTGGATCTGTCTCCTCAAGGAAAGGAAAAAAGCAAAAGTAAACCAAAGGAAGCACATCAAACTAAGAAGCGTTTGCACAACCAAGTAAATCACCACCAAGAAGAAAAGACAACAGAATGAATTAAAAATAGAATTTAAAATAATCTATGAAATTAGGGGTTAATATAAAAATATTAATAAAATATTAATGATATCAAAAATGACAGAACTATCTCACTTCGCTTCCAAGGCAACCCATGTACTATCTGAGGAATGCAAGTCTATGCTCCAACCTCTAATGCCAAAGAAGCTGAAGTTGAAGAGTTCTATGAAGCCCTACAACACCTTCTAGAACTAACACCCAAAAAAGATGTCCTTTTTATCACAGGGGACTGGAATGCAAAAGTAGTAAGTCAAAAGATACCTGGAGTAACAGGCAGGGTTGGCCTTGGAGTACAAAATGAAGCAGGGCAAAGGCTAACAGAGTTTCTCCACGAGAAAGCACTGGTCACAGCAAACAACCTTTTCTAACCACACAAGATTGACTCTAAACATGGACATCACTAAGCTGTCACTGAAATCGATTGATTATATTCTTTGCATCTGAAGATGGAGAAGCTCTATACAGTCAGCAAAAACAAGACCGGGAGATGACTGTGGCTCAGATCATAAACTACTTAAATTGCAAAATTCAGACTTCAGTTGAAAATGTAGGAAAATCACTATACCACTCAGGTATGACCTAAATCAAACCCCTTACGATTATACAGTGGAAGTGTCAAAAAGATTCAAGGGATTAGATCTGACAGAAAGAGTGCCTGAAGAACTATAGACAGAGGTTTGTGACCTTGTACAGGAGGTGGTGATCAAAATCATACCCAAGAAAATGAAATGCAAAAACACAAAATGGTTTTCTGAAGACCTTTCAAATAGCTGAGAAAATGAGAGAAGTGAAAGGCAAAAGAGAAAAGGAAAGATATACCCATATGAATGCAGAATTCCAAAGTATAGCAAGGAGAGACAAGAAAACTTTCCTCAGTGATCAATGTAAAGAATAGAGGAAAGCAGAATGGGAGAGACTAGAGATTTTGTCAAGAAAATTGGAGATTGTAAGGGAACATTTCATGCAAAATGGGGACAATAAAGAACAGAAAAGGTATGAACCCAAGAGAAGCAGAAGAGATTAGGAAGAGGTGGCAAAAATACACAGAAGACCTACAAAAAAATATTTTAATGACCTGGAAAACCACAATGATGTGATCACTCACCTAGAGCCAGACCTCTGGAGTGCAAAGTCAAGTGGGCCTTCAGAGGCACCAAAATGAACAAAGCTAGTGGAAGTAATGGAATTCCAGTTGAGCTATTTCCAATCCTAAAAAATGATGCTGTGTAAGTGCTATACTCAGTATGTCAGCAAATTTGGAAAACTCAGCAGTGGCCACAGGACTAGAAAAGGTCAGTTTTCATTTCAATCCCAAAGGAGAGCAGTGCCAAAGAATTTTCAAACTACTGCACAACTACACTCATTTCACATGCAAGCAAGTTAAAGCTCAAAATCCTTCAAGATAGGCTTCAATAGTACTTGAACCCAGAACTTCCAAATATACAAGCTGGATTTAGAAAAGGTAGAGGAATCAGAGGTCAAATTACCAACACCCTTTGGTACATGGCAAAAGCAAAAGAATTCCAGAGAAACATCTACGTCTGTTTCATTGACTATGCTAAAGCCTTTGACTGTGTGGATCACAACAAGCTATGAAAAATTCTTAAAGACATGGGTATACCAGACCACCTTACCTGCCTCCTGAGAAATCTGTATACAGGTCAAGAAATAACAGTTAGAATCAGACATGGAAAAACGAACTGGTTCAAGATAAGGAAAGGAGCACATCAAGGCTGTACATTGTCACCCTATTTTATAACTTATATGCAGAGTACTATGCGAAATGCCAGGCTGGATGAAGCACAAGCTGGAATCAAGACTGCTGGGAGAAATATCAATAATCTTAGATATTGCAGATGACACCACCCTTATGGCAGAAGGCAAAGAGGAACCTCTTAATGAAGGTGAAAGAGGGGAGTGAAAAAGCTGGCTTAAAACTCGGCATTCAAAAAACGAAGATCATGGCATCTGGTACCATTACTTTATGGCAAATAGATGGGGAAACAGTGACAGATTTTTATTTTCTTGGGCTCCAAAATCACCGTGGACAGTGACTGTAGCCATGAATTAAAAGACACTTACTCCTTGGAAAAAAAGCTATGACAAACCTTGATAGGGCATTAAAAAGCAGAGATATTACTTTGCCAACAAAGGTTAGTCTAAGATATGGCTTTTTCCAATAGTCATGTACAGATGTGAGAGCTGGACCATAAAAAGCTGAGCACCGAAGAATTGATGCTTTTGAACTGTGGTATTGGTGAAGACTCTTGAGAGTTCCTTGGACTAAAAGGAGATCAAACCAGTCAATCCTAAAGGAAATCAACTCTGAATATTCATTGGAAGGACTGGTGCAAAAGCTGAAGCTGCAATACTTGGACCACCTGATGTGAAGAGCTGACCCACTGGAAAAGATCCTGATGCTGGGAAAGATTGAAGGCAGTCAGAGAAGGGGACAACAGAGGATGAGATAGTTGGATGGTATCACCATTAAATCAATGGACATGAGTTTGAGCAAACTCTGGGAGTTGATGATGGACAGGGAAGCCTGGCATAGTGCGGTCCATGGGGTCACAAAGATTTGGACATGACTGAGCCACTAAACAACAATCAAAAATATACAAAGAACTCACACAACTCATTTCATAAAAAAGTCTATATTAAAAATGGGCAGAGAATCTGAATAGACATTATTTCATAGAAGACATGCAGATGGCTATATAAACATGAAAAGATGTTCAATACCACAAATCATTAGGGAAATGCAAACCAAGATTTATTACCTCACAGCAGTCAGATGGCTATTGGCTATTGCCAAAAAGATAAGAAATAACAAGTGATGAGCAAGAATGTTGAGGAAAAGGGAACCATCATGTCCTGTTGTCGGCAATGTAAATTGGTAAAGCCACTATGGAAAAGAGTATGGAATTTTTTTTAAAATTAAAAATAGAACTACCATATGATCCAATAATTCCATTTCTAGGTATTTATGCAAAAAAGGCACTAATTCAGAAAGATATTTGCACCACTATATTCACTGTAGCATCACTGACAACAGTGAAGATATGGAAGCAACTTGAGTGCCCACTGATAGATAAATGGATAAAAATTATGCTATTTGTGTCCGTGTGTGTGTGTGTGTGTGTGTGTGTGTGTGTGTGTGTGTGTAATGGAATATTACTCAGCCATTAAAAAGAATGAACTCTTGCCATGTGAGAGAACATGATGCATGTTGCTCAGAGGGTATAATACTAAGGGAAATAAGTTATACAGAGAAAGACAAATACTGTATGATTTCACTTATATGTAAAATCAAAAACACAGAACACACGAACAAACAAAACAAAACAGAAACACAGACTCACAGAGGAACAAACTAGTGGTTGCCAGAAGGGAGGCAAGTAAGGGGTTGGTTGAAATAGCTGAAGGAATTATGAAGTACATCTTCCTGTTATAAAATAAATAAGTTGTGGGGATATAACGCCCAGAACAGGGAATATAGACAATAGTATTGCAATTACTTTTCATGGTCACAGATGGTTATGACATTCACTGTGTTGATCAATTTGTATTAAACATAAATGTTGAATCACTACATGGTACACCAGAAACTAATAAAATATTGTATGTCAACTATACTTCAGTCTGAAGAAAGAAATCATAAGTATGGAAAATCAGAGAGGAAACAGCAAAGCAGGATTTGGTTTGGTATACAAAGCACATGCAAATGACAAGTTTGGAATGATACAATAATAAACAGGTCCAAGATACTTCAGAGACGCAGAGTTGGGGATAGCTTCATTGTTTATAATCCTCAGGTTACCATTATATCCCCAAGCAAAGTCAGCAACAAAATATATCCTCACTCTTCTACCATTTTGGAGAAGGAAATGGCAACCCACTGCAATACTCTTGCCTGGAAAATCCCATGGGCGGAGGAGCCTGGTAGGCTACAGTCCACAGGGTCGCAAAGAGCCAGATAGGACTGAGCGACTTCACGTTCACTTTCACTTTTGTACCATTTGGCTTATTTTTATCATTAAAGAACAGTATCATGATCTTCGTTCCCTTCTTAAGAAGAAATTATTTTAGAGCAGTCTGATCCCAGACAACTTCATGCAATGATAGAAATTTTCAATGTCTGCACCATTAAATATGGTTGCCAGTAGCCACAGGCGGCTGTGTAACACTTGAAATATGGTTAGTGCAACTAAAAATCTAATTTTAAATTTTATTTTAATTAATTTAAACTGAAATAGCCAAATGCAGCTATTGGCCACTGTATTTGACAATTTAGTGCTAATGCATATATGTGTTTGTGTGTGGTAAGTCACCTCAGTCGTGTCCAACTCTTTGTGACCCCATGGACTATCGCCCACCAAGCTCTTCTGTCTTGGGCTGCTTCAGGTAAGAATACTGGAGTGGGTTGCCATGTGTTCCTCCAGAGGATCTTCCTGACCCAGGGATCAAACCTACCTCTTTTTTGTCTCCTGCAATGGCAGACAGGTTCTTTACCACTAGTACCACCTAGGAGGTCCAGTGCAAATATGTATGTGCATAAATTTCTCCATCATGATAGTATCTTCCTCAGTTACTTAGCTTCCTTAGAAGTATTTTTCAAATGAGTTATATTTTCATCTAAATATTTTAATTTAGTTACTTTACTACCTAACGCATTTTATTCAAGAGAATTTTTCAAATTAGGAACTCAGTATATTCTTCACCTGTGAGTTTCCTGGGTTACTGCTAAGCACTATATTGGAGGCACTTCGATTCTGGTGCTTATTCATGTCTGAAAGCAGTCTTTTGTTCTCTTAAACTATCAATCATTATTACCCTATTCTCATTGAAGTTGACATTCCACTTTCAAAGAGGTATGTTTTCCATACTGTTTCCTGCTTTTTCGATATGGCTTGTGGACACTTGCAGAGTAATAAAGATGCTGTCCAGAAAGCAGCTTCTGTAGTCACTGGGCAGTTGACATCAACAGCAGCAATAGGAGGATTTATTTTAGAAAGTAAATGCATACCCCTACTACAGGGAACAGTGTAGCAACAAAATGCAGCTGTAATATTTTTACAGTGCTCAGATAAGCATCAACACATTAATTCTAAACTCCATATTAAAAACCGATTTTTTGGTAATTTTACTAAAATGTACATATAAACACACACTGATACATACAAAAAAGAAAGTACTGTTTTAAATGGCAAGGGAATAACTCAAAATAAGATCCTAAGACATTTCATAATATCCTGGAGATAATCTCCCCTAACATTTCAAAACCACCTTAGTCATCCAGGGTGCCGGTTATTCATCAGATACAACACTTGACACATTAAGGCATGGAAAGAATGACAATTACTGTTTTGGGTACAAATCTATACAGATCACACACACACACAGGATCTAATACCATTTAGCTTCCCACAGCAAATCAATTTTTTCAAAATAAAGGGTACATTCAATATTTATTTTGCGTTAAGGATGGGAAACCAAATGAAAGGGGAATGAAATGACATTATAATCCTTATGTCCCAATTTAGTTTCTCAATGGGAGCAAAGAGCAGGTTTTATTAAATTTAACCTAATTTTGCTATGGCAACAGTTGTATCACCTGAGATCATACTCTAAGAGAAACACAGTATTTACTTCTTGCAGCCCTTAGATCTTCCCTAGTTCGACTTAAAAGTCATAGTTTTTAATGCCAATGAGAAAAATATACAGAGAGAGATTTAGGAGTGATGAGAACATTTACATTTATAATAAACCTAATGCATGCCTCTTCCTTGGGAAGTTCTTTTGTGACAGGAAGCTTACTCAGTGGTTAGGGGGTTAATGAATGAAATGGATTACTGCTCTGAAAATAAAAATCACTATTAAAAAAAATGTGACACCAAGAGAATTAGGCACTACATAATGCTGTAACCACTGAGAATTCTCAACAGTAAAATAAAGCCTTGTAGTCCCAGCATTTTCATTAGTTTTCCAGTAGCGCTGGATGTAGAGTGAATTACAATGAGGGAGAAAGCAATGGGTGCTGCCTTTAAAGAACACACACCGTACAGAAAGAAAGGCTCCTTCAAGCCACCCTGGGATGCTTACTGGCCTCTCACACCACCCTGTGTCTTAAACTTAAGTACCCCAGTGATCTCATGTAAGAGAATATTGCATTTATCCTGCAAGACGCTAAATGCTAAATACCTGCCACAGTGAACCGTGCTGCAGTGTAAATTTTAACTGCAGAATACGGAATTCAATGTATCAGTTAAAACGTGTGCAAGAAGTCTTTGTAACTACACAATTTTGAATTAGAATTATGTTTAAATTATGTGTCGATTTAAGCAGATACAAAATTAACATAAAAAATGACTGAAACCCATACAAAGGGGGAAAAAAAATCAGGTTATATATTACCTCTGAGACTGTTTCAGTTCAAAAGGAGAAAGGTAGGGGGTGCAGATATGCACAGAGTACTGAAAAATGAAACATGACACTAAATCTGATTTTGCAGCACAGATTTCTATTTGACTTTGCCTAGCTCTCTATTCTCCCAGTCCTAAAAATAGGACTACTTTTGAACTACTAACCTGGAAAAAACGAAAGGTCAAATATCTCATTAACAGATCTGCTCTTAAGTGTAGGGCTGAGACAGAAAGTACATGATCACAGAAGAAAAAAGAGTTAACACCATTTTATCCATTGTAATTAGCAAGTGTCATAAACCCTACAGTAGTTTCTGTCCTAATCATCCTGTATTTAACCCCTTCCAGTTCACTGAAATTGAAAAATCAGTCTCAGTGTCTGCTGGAATATGAATCACACACTATCTTCAAGGCAGACTATGATCCCTTCCCAGACACATTATTAATACATTATTCACTGAGGAAGAGGCAGAATGATAAACTATAATCCTTGCTCTCCAGTTGCTTACTTCTGGTTAGGGATACACAACCATACACAGCTATGTAGGTAAATTAAGTACAACTGTGGTCCTCAGCTTGGTGACAGCAAGGCTCTGGAGTAAATAAATACCTATGTGTTGTGCGCTAAGTCACTTCAGTCCTGTCTGACCCTTTGCAACCCAATGGAATGTAGCCTCCCAGGCTCCTCTGTCCATGGGATTCTCCAGGCAAGAATACTGGAGCGGGTTGCCGTACCCTCCTCCAAGGGATCTTCCCGACCCAGGGATGGAATCTGTGTCTCTTATGTCTCCTACACTGGCAGGCGGGTTCTTTACCACTGCACCACTGGGGAGCTTTAAATATGTATCTAGAAGGAGCCATCTCCACTCATCAGGCTCACGGCAGTGCCATGACCTGTCAGAGATCACCCCACCGGGAAGGAAACAAAATCACTGTTTGGTGGCAGTCAACATCATAGTTTACAAGAAGAGAGAAACATTTGTTGAACTTAAGGTCCTGAGTCTTTGTGCTTTGGGCTTTGTTCTGGTCTTGGTTTCCTATTTAAACTCTGTTTTCTTTGTCCTGGATACTTTTAAGGCACCGTATGTAATTTTACTGCTGGCCTTCTCAAACCCTCTATGGAACAAACTGGAGCACAAATGTGATTAAACAGCCATAGGAAACCAATGAATAAATTTAAAATATTTTATTATTACTAATACTCAAAACAAATGAATATCTGGGCAGGAAAACATGGCTCAGTAATTGACTGACACCTTGGCCTTCTGTGTAATCTATGGTTATGTGGTTGAACTGGCAGAGTTGAAAAAAATGGAGCTGTAACTTTTCATATAGTATGAATGAAATACAGAATGTGAATACAGAGCAAAGTCTGACCATGAAAGAATCACCTTGACAATACTGAGAAATAAGGTCCTCAATGGTTTATTGGTATTGAAGGAATGTTAATTAGCTAATGTCAGTTTAGCCGAAGGTGATATAAAAGTGTCATTAAGGCTTACTCAGAATCACATCATGTTTCAAGCATTTTCTACTTTAAATTTCAAGCTTTCATTTCTGAGATACAAGTCACTGTTGTATTGATGAGATATTTTAACTTAAGTTATAAAATGTTTCATTTCTCTCTGCCTTTTGGGGTTGGGGATTACCCTAAATGCACGGAGTGTTTGCTCTTTTCTTAATATAATAGAAACTAAATACTTTAGCAGGGCTTCCCAGGTGGTGCTAGTGGTAAAGAACCTGCCTGCCTAATACAGGAGACACAGGAGAGGTGGGTTTGATCCCCGAGTTGGGAAGATCCCCTGGAAGAGGCAATGGCAACCCACTCCAGTGTTCTTGCCTGGAGAATCTCATGAACAGAGGAGCCTGGTGGGCTACAGCCTGCAGAGTAACAAAGAGCCTGAAGCAACTTAGCATGTACGCACATACGTACGTTGCTGCTGCTGCTGCTAAGTCGCTTCAGTCATGTCTGACTCTGTGCGACCCCATAGACGGCAGCCCACCAGGCTCCCCCATCCCTGGGATTCTCCAGGCAAGAACACTGGAGTGGGTTGCCATTTCCTTCTCCATAAGCTAGCAATATTTTTGTTCCCAATTTTTATTCTTATTTTTTAGCCTCATTTTATTTGGAGATAAGACCAAAAGGAAAAAATAAAAGCTAGTTATTGTTTAATTCCTAGAGCAACTTTATAGATACCAGGTTCTTGGTCTGTTTGGCCATGGCAGAATTTATGAAAATCTAAAACATTAATGATGCCTAAAGGCAGGCTGCCACAGAAAGATGAACACACTGTCTGGTCTGAGAGCAGAATTATAGAAATTTGAAACCTCAGCATTTTGAAGATCATTGAAATATCATTTTTGTATGTGTTGAGAATATTTCACGAATAATGTTTAGATGGAGCTCATATAAACCCAATTCACATTAGAACTAGAAGCATCTTTTCTGTATATAAAACTGTTACAACCAGATAGTAAAAAAAAAAAAAAAAAAAGACATGTTTAAATGTTTATAGTAGGTAAAAGAAAACACTGTGGAAAGAAAAGAAGTAAAGCAGTATTAGTAGTGCTTCCTGTCTCTTTTTATAGCACCAAAAAATATGAAGCACAGAGAATTTGATTATATATGCACAAGATGTGCTCTTATGGTATATATTTTATATCTGCCATTACAGACCAACATAGCATCTTTCATTGTCAAACTGAGTTAGCTGTGGTGCATATCATGGTTGGCTTTAAAGCTACTTTCCATTAATAATAAGGTATTTAAAATATTAAAATAAATGATTATAGTATATACCACTGTAGCTTTTAGTTTGCTGTTTTCTGTGAATTAAATCCTATTTATAAGGTGGCATTATCCAGAGTGAATGGGAAGAAAATGATCCAGAAAATCAGGAAGGCTTTCCCTTTCACAACTAGAAACCTCATTTTCTCCAATGAAGTGAGTCAGCACTTTAGAATTAAAAATTCTACTATGCAAATAGTCTCAAGATACATTTTAAATGGGGTCACTCAAGAAAGTGAAAAGTGCAATGTATTTGCATATAAGTGTCCTTGGACTCTCTCAGGTGTGGGGGAGTGATGAGTGGCTGGTTCATGACCTGTAGCTAACCCCTTTTATAGTGTATTTTAGAGTTCAGTAAAAAAAGAGGAAAGTGTTTTGTGTCAATGTGTAGAAAAGACAATGATAAAGTATTTTTTACATGGAAAATAATTTAGCAGAGATTCTCTTAATACATATTTTCCTCTTAATCTATTATTGTCCTTCTCCTAAACCACAAGCCTAGGCAAAAATCTTTAACAGTGGCCAATTGAATCTGTGGTTGCCTGGACACATGATTTAAATTTGACGACATAGAAGTATGCATGAAAAGAGTATATAGTTTTTACTGATAACAGGCTACACTTCAGGCAGTATTTCACATTAGAATGAGAGATGAGTTAGCTTTTATACTTAAAAACAATCACTTTTTACCTCCAAATAAGACACACACACACAAAATTTTTTTTAAACCTTGAAAATGTTTCTGACCTAACTCTCAATCTGTTGTGTTCTTTGCCCATGACTGAGAATCCTTTTTGCATCAAGCTTTCAAGGTAGGAATCAAAACAGTATTGAAATAGTTAAAAAATTTTTCCTAAGAATAAATAAAAATTCAATATATGGACAAACCAGTAGAATAAATATAGCCAAAGACTAATTTTGAAAGCAAAGTTCAGAAAAACTCCCAAAATATGTATGAAGAAAGACTAAGTAATGGATAATCTGGGAAATAAAAGACTTTGAGGTTAACATGTAGAAAGACCAAAACCTTTTCATCAGGATTTTCAGAAGCATTAACAGTCAAAACAGAGAGGAGAAAATAATAAATGAAATTATAGAAAAATTCTTCACAAAGCTGATAAAAGCTATACTAGGCTTCGGACTGAAAAAACTACGCATTGGGTCAGATTAAAACAAAAATACTCAGATACTACTATTTTCAGTGATAATTCCACGGATTTAATAGTGTGTGTGTGTGTGTATGTATGTGTGTGCGCGCGTGTGTGTGCACGCGTGTGTGTGTATCCCTATATACTTCTAGAGGAAAAAAAGTAAGTTGCAAAAGGTACAAGAATGACACTAAAGTTAAATTTCTCATGCACTGCACTGGATTCTAGAAGATAACAGAGTAATATTTTCAAAATTCTCAAGAAAAATAACTTAGCCAAAAATCTTATGTAGTCAAAACTATCTATTAAGGCAACAATAAAAATATTCAAATATACATGGGTATAAGCCATAATAGTACTATCCCTGATTCCTATATGAAAAATGAGTATCTGAAGAGTTATTTTAATGAAATGAAAGGATCCAAGAAAAAAAGATAACTTGAGATGTTAGAATCAACAGCAGATTGAATCTACTTGATCTTGATTCTTGGAATATTTTTCTTAAAGAATACAGGTTTAACTGGATTTCCTTTTCTGTGGGTCTGTTCACTTTGCCACCATACTTGGTTCTATGCTTAATAATATTAATATAATTAGAATATTATAAATGTTCTCTATTGGTTTTTGGTCTCCTAAACTCAACAAATGAAAAAGTACAGAGGATGGAGTTCTAGTTTATGGAAAAGAATAGTTTATGGCAGTATAAAATGATACTAAGAAAAATCAAGAAATGTAGGAATATATTATTTAAAACTATTATGGTAGCCATCAGAACAAAAATAATATATTTTAGAAGTGTTTTTTTTAAATTTTTTCAGAGAGAGTGATGATGGAGGAAGGAACATTTTCATTTTACACTTAAAAAACTATGTACATACATTAATTTCCTAGTTTAATATTGAAAAGTTCAACATTTAAAGGGCATTTTCATCAATAAGGGATTGTTAAATTACAGTTCTTCCTTATAATATAATAGATAAAACAAATGAAAAATATTAATGTATGTAATCAAGATTTTTAACCAAATAACACAAACTAAGTTGCCACATGGTATGGACAGCATGACATAATTTAGGTTAAAATACTTTGAGGTTTCCATATATTCATGTGAAAAAAAAAAGTCTAGGAGGCTACAGAGCTGCTCTTATTTCTTCTTTTAGTTCTATATATATATATATATACACATATATATATATATATGTTTATAGAGGCTTTCAACTATGATTTTTGCTTTTGTAACACTCAATAAAGACATTTTGAAAAATGAGATTGCTTGAAGCCCAGAAAAGGGGAACGAGTTGCCCCAGATCAATCAGGAAGCAAGTGCCAGAATCAAGACTAAAATCTAGTTGGTAGTGGGGTTGCCAAGTCTTGGGGAATTTTACCCCTCCTTTCCAAATTTCCATCAGCCCTCCTAAAGTGAAAGTCACTCAGTCGTGTCCAACTCTTTGTGACTCCATGGACTATACAGTCCATGGAATTCTCCAAGTGAGAGCACTGGAGTGCGTAGCCTTTCCCTTCTCCAGGGGATCTTCCCAACTCAGGGACTGAACCTAGGTCTCCTGCATTGCAGGCGAATTATTTACCAACTGAGCTATCAGAGAAGTCCCTAACAGAAAAGTAACAACCTTAATAAAAACCACCCCTAATAAAAACGTTAACAACAATAATAATAATGACAAACATATGTGTGAAGTTTTACATAAAGTGTGAATAAAAATATCTTCAAGGGGGAAAAAATGTCTCTCTCTGACATCTGGCTGGGGGTCAGGATGATAAGGAAAGACTTCATAAAGGAGGTCACAATAGGGCAAAGCCCTGGACAACAGGCATAGGTTTTAACAGACCAAGATGTAAGCACAGTTGTGGCCAGAGTTATTCCAGGCAGTGCAAGGGCACCAAAAAGAGAACTTGTGTGACAAGTGCCATCTTTTCTGTTACTATTTACATTTCTTCTGAAGTAAACCACAGGTACAGTAAGATCAAGGATCACACCACAAGGACAAAGACAAAAGACAGGTGGTGAAAAGAAAGAGAAAAGAAAGATCATAGTGAAAAATATTTTTGACTAAGGAAAGCCATAATAATTGAGTGGAAAGCTTAGCCCTGGCATTCATAACAGTTGAAAAGGAAGTGAAAAAACTGTCTGGGAGCAGCCAATATCTCAGCTTATCTGAAGAACAAAATGATGCAGAATAGAGTCTGCTAAGTCAAAGGCAGAAGTAGTAATATACTGTGGGAAGCAAGAGAATGCTTCCATTGGGACCCGATGCTCAGGAAAGGCAACACAGAGAAGGTAGACAGTGAGCTATATAGAGATTTTTGACTGGCAGAAGGGACAAAAGCAAAGGAACCATCATAATTACAGAAACAAAGATTGGACAGCACCTGGATTACGGGGCAGTTATGCCATGAGATGCTTTAGTTTAATAATCTCCCCTTTCCTAGAAATGTTTACTAAACCCTCACTTCTGAGCTGCATGGCCCTGCTAACTGACACTTAACCCAAACTGATCCAAACAGACTCTGATTCCAGTGTACAAAGGTTTGAAAAAGAAACACTCAGAGACAGGATACTGGTGGAGTGGTCACACGGAAGGGAGCATTCCGGAGGTTGTACAGGTCCACAAGTTCTGGCTTGGCTACCAAGGAATTTTTTCTTTCTTTTTTTTTTTGATCTCACAAAATAATCCAAGATCCAGTCAACAAATTCCCCTTTGACCTAAGCTACCCAGAGTTGGTTTCTGTTACATTCCACACCAAGTCTCTTAATTAACATACTACTCTGGGGACATGGTTGTGGGTATACTGGAAGGAGAGAAAAGCCATGTGGATCAAGGTGAACCACTAGTCCAAAGGGCAGAACTGAGCTCTGGTATATGAGCTAAGTTTTAACGTAATATGGATCCAAGAATACAGCAGCTCTTGGTTTCATTCACTAAGCCTGGCACATGTATCTTGACTACAAAGAAAAGTATCTTGCATCACTTTTTAACCAAACTTCAAATGTCAGACTTGAGCTGTGTAACTCGAAGATCCCAGTCATACTGCACTGCTGGGGAGACCTGCTCAACCTCCCTTTCCTTTTCTCCCCTTTCTTCCCCTTTCCTTTGTTGGTTGAAACATCTAAGTTTCAGAAAGATTTCTGATTTATAGGACACTATAGTGCATCTTTCTGTATCACAAATAATTATTTTCTTGATTTATTTTATAAGTCAGGGACATTTGTGAATGAGAATTTTCCCTAGCCAGAAATACATATGGAAATGTATATACACCAAAGCCCTATATCTAATAAACTCACTACCGGGCCCATGCTGTAAAAAAAAAAAAAAAGAAAAGAAATAATGGCCGTCTCTCCCTCTGATTATGTTTGGTTATCATGAGATCTGTAATTTGTAACAAAGGTTTACTCCAGAGAAGTCAGAGGCCATGAAGCCAGGTCACACGGGAGCCAATCACTCACATGGCATGCAAAAAAGAACAAGCGATTCAAAAGATGATAGAGCCTGAGAGTTACCAGAAAATGAAATTGGAGAGTGGGAGGTGACAGCCAAGCTACTATGCTTCCCTTACCAATTTAGTACCCAAATGAGAAGAGTCCAAGATATAGCTTCGTCCATGACAAAACTGGGTGATGGGCTTTTGAGCAAATGTAAAGGACCAATAGTGAAGAGCAATCTATTTCACTATGTAGGTAACAAATGGCTAAATAATTAGGTAGTGGGAGGGTTTCTGCTTAATAACCTAAGGGATTTAGGGCCTTCACCTTCTGAAGATCATGTCACCACCACCTGTGCCCAGTATAAATTACACACTAGTACTGCATTCTCATTTAAGTTAAAGCATCAATATTGATGAGATGTTCTGACCCAAGAGAGAAATGTGATATGAAATCAAAGGAATTTATTTCCCAATAGCTTTTAAAAAATAAAATAAGACAATAAATCAGGGTTGGATACTCACTTGAGATGGACTTTGATTTCTTCCTGATAAAATTACCTTCTTGATGTTGGCACCCAGGGCGGTACCAGGCTAACAGTGGTATACCCAAATGAACATGCCAAGAACCAAGCAGCTGCCAACAAAGGTGAAGAGGCCAAGAGCAAGACTCCAGTAAGCTAGGAGATGTATGACTTAAAGGAGCCCCACTGATTTGATAAAAAGAAGGTTATAACAAGGGCATTTCCAAAACTGTGTATCTCTAGTACATAAGCTTCGGCCTACAGCTATGATTACCAACCCTGTTTATTCAAAGAAACACTTAAATTATAAAGATGTTCAAGAATACTTACTACGTATAATGTACAAATAAGGGAAAATAGAGAATATTAAGTATATTCTAAAAATTTATTATTCAAAATAATAAATTATGAGATGGTTGAGATGAGACGGTTGGATAGCATCACCAATTCAATGGACATGAGTTTGAGCAAAAACTCGGAGACAACAGAGGACAGAGGATCCTGGCATGATACAGTCCATGGGGTCCCAAAGAGTTGGATACGATCTACTGACTGAACAATGAGGACAATTTTCAAACACACATTCTTTGCATTGAATAAAGACTATTAATGTAAACTATAACCATGGAAATGTGTTTATTATATTGAATTGGACATTGCTCTAGTTATTCAAATGTGATCCTACTGGTAATGTACAATATACATTTTCTACTAGACAATCCTGAGTCTGAGTACCTAAGGTTCCTGTTATAGTGGAAATAGCAGCAATCCCAAGTAATGAGGTTTCCAAATGGAGTCATTACAATACATGGAGTGCTCCATACTATTGCAGACCGAGTATAACTTACAAAAAATGAATTATTTATATTATATTTGTATTTGTTATCATCAAAAAAGTTTTATATTCATAAATGAATTTTATAAAATACAATAAATGGCATGGGGCATTTACAACTTGCATTAATAGTAGTTCTATAATTTTATTTAATCCCCACAGAAGCCCTATGAAGTTGCTACTTTTAGCATCTCCATTTTACAGATGCAGAAACTGAGGCATACAGAATATGTCCAAAAGGCACATTATTTCTGCCAAAATTCATGCCCAATTTGATTCCAACATTTTACACTGTTGAATATGATTCTAGTATCTCCAGGAAGGGTAAGACATCTAAATTCCAATTATTCTGATGATTAAATGCTTTCATGGAGAAAATAACATTCAGCATATGTTTTGGTAATTATAGGTGTCAAATACCCAGATTACACATCCAACCACTAAATGGATTAATAGGCCAAATGCTAAAATGACTTCCTTATTAGGCTTGAAGGTGATAGAGTTGTAAACTCACTTAGCTCCTGATCTGAATTCAGGCTGCTACTCCATTGTGTCAGTTGTGCTGTGTGGCTTTGCACTGAGTCCACAGAGGAACCGCAGTGAAAAATTAGCTGCTCAGTAAAACAAATTGCCAGATGCTGGACTCCGGCAGGTAACATCATTTCAGAGTGTGCATGCACCTGGGGAGGAAATATCTTGAGCCCCAGATCTTGAACTTTATGTGTTACAAGAACAACGCTAAAAACTCAAGTTTTATTTCTTGTGATTAAATACACAGCCTTAAAATGCTTTTTAAAGAAAACAAAAACTACAGTAGCATTTTTTATTTTCTAGTTACATGTCATCTATTTTCTTCACAGGGATAAATTGAAGTGGGTTACAATGTTTGCTTTGAAAAAATTTAGTAGCCTTTCCCTCCTAAAAGAATCCAGGTATTCTAGAATCCAGATGATTATTCCCTCGGACTGGGTAGGTGCTACAGATAAACACTACCTCAGAACTTCACTGTGTTTTCAAGAGCAAAGAGACTGTATCCTTTCCTGTCTTCTCTCTTGTTCATCACCAAAATGCCTTCTGCCAACCAGCCGAACCCAAAGTTCCAGAAGATTTGTTCTCTTGACATTAGGTTTGAGTCTTGATTTAAATAGTTAACAGAAAGTGAGGGTATCTCTCTGGATAATTGTGAAATACAAGGACATTGAGTCATTGAGAAAGTGTTTGGGAGTAAAGCGTTTCCTAAAACTACAAAATAACCACAAGAAAGTGAGGCTAGGGCCAATAACATAAAAATTGATGATTTAACAATTTTGCCCAGACTGTTCCTGACCACATAATCAAATCACGCCCTCTAACCAATGTAATATACACAGGAAAAGTCTGGGTACAAAACAGAAACTGGGCTCTGACACGCTGATTTTGGATTTTGAAAAGATTTCACAAGATTTAAAGTCTTGCTGTCTCATCCAAAAGTTGCCATTCTTTCCAGGTTGAAACTTCTCCAAAGACAATATTTTATTGGAAAGAAATTTTGGCCAAATCAGTATATATAAACTAATTTCTCTAAGTCTGGAAACTAAACTCCCATTCAGATCTAAGTGCCTGCTTTCAGTAGTTTACAAAGGCTGCCTCTTCTGCATGGTTTTGCTAATAAAGCTTAGTCTGAGTCATTTGTTCCACCATCAATTTGTTGTTGTTTGGTCTCTAAGTCAGGTCCAACTCTTTGTGACTCAGGGACTGCAGCCAGTCAGGATCCTCTATCCTCCATTACTTCCCAGAGTTTGCTGAAATTCATGTCTATTGAGTCACTGATGCTATCTAGCCATCTCATCCTCTGCCTCCCACTTCTCCTTTTGCCTTCAATCTTTCCTAGCATCAGGTCTTTTCAAGTAAGTCAGCTCTTCACATCAGGTGGCCAAAGTATTGGAGTTTCAGCTTCAGCAGTAGTCCTTCCAATGAATATTCAACGTTGATTTCCTTTAGGATTGACTGGTCTGATCTCTAAAGGACTCTCAAGAGTCTTCTTCAACACCTACTGATCAGTATTTCAATACTTCTTTTCCTAAATCAAAGCTGCTCCTGGGCTTCCTTATGCTTACATTCTAGTCCTCACCTGACTGCTCTGCAGTCAAGCTCTGAAAGCCTGGTTTGTAGACCGACATTTTTGGGAAAATCATGTAACTGATCTGGCCTCAACCTCCTCATCTAAAGAAGGAAGAAACCATTTACTAGCTTCATAGTGTTGTTCTGAGGATCAACTGAGATTATGAACAGGATGTGAAAATTATAAAGTGCAATTAAAAACTCAGAATATCACTGTTGCTATTATTCAACATTCCACACTTTAATTCATGAAAAAGTGCCCACGATGGACCATTATACAGTATGGGTTTCATTCTTTTTTTTTAATTTTTTTCAATGTACTAGAAAAAATATTCCTGAAAAAAAAATAGGTTCTATAAAACTCTTCATTTAAAGTCATATTTGGTGCAATATGATGAAACAGCTTTACCTAAAGCAACATCAAAATACAGCTTCTCTTTCCTCTTTAAAAATATTGTATGTGCGTGTTTGCTGTTGTTGTTGCTGTATGTGTGTTTATGTACTCTGAAAACTAGTTTTCCGTATCATTTAATTAAGATAAGGTCACACGAAGCCTACTGCCCTTACCTTTCATTGCACTATATCTGCTTTGGCAACTGTTTCTTAGATAGGATGTTCTATGAACTCGAAACTTATTTCCCCCTCAGATAAGTGATCTTGTCCTTTTTATATTAAAACTTTGTCTCATTTCTCCTGAGAGCAGTTGCCCCAGGCAGTCAAATATGTTCCATGTGAACTTGCTTTCAAACTGAGTCACTTGTGGCAATGTGCCATTATGGAGTCCATTAATAATTTTAAGTGCTTGCAGGGTAAATTTAAATGCATTTCTTTCCATCCTCCGCTTCATTCTCCCATCAACTCTACTTTCCCCTTTTCTTTCTCTTGATATATAACATACCTGCAAAACTGTCTCAGAAAAAACTTGCTATGAAATCAACATTTAAAGAACATAGTTCTCTATATTCATATGATACATTGACTCCATTGATTCTTCACTCTAACATGTCTCTACAAATTTGGCAACAGTATCTAATCTATTCCCACCTTGTGTCTACTGTGACTAATTACATTTGAAAATTTTCATTTTCATAGTCCAATACTTACATCTTCAACTCTTTCTTGAGAAATCTGGTTATCACAGAACATCTATTTAAAGAGAAGCAACTAAGTTCAGAACACTATTTTCAGTGACTGCAACACTGCAGCATGCAATGCAATTTTTCACAAAAGCTAGGTGTAAAGACAGATAATGTTCAAATCTCATAAGAGAATATTTTATTTTGAAAGATAAATCTTCACCAGATCAAACACATAAGTTACAGAAAATCAGTAAGATATCATTACACTTATATAGTGCTTTGAATAATCAAAGAGGAGCCCACTGATTACATCAGAAATAGTCAATAGGGTTGTAACTGACAAAATGGCAGCTCCTGTCTAATTCAATCAGAAATTGGATAACAATTGAGATTTCATTTAAGGTGATTTTCATGCATTTAGAATCTTACCAAGCAAAATAGGAAAAAAGTAACTTTGAAGACGCCTTTAAGGAGAACTATGAAACTTGAGAGTATAAACACAACTAGTCCTAGATCAGACTTTAAAAAGGTAGCCATCTGACATCAAAAACAAAGGCAACAAAAACAAAAGCAAAAATAAACAACTGAAACTACATTAAGCTAAAAAGCTACTTCACAGCAAAGGAAATCACAAACAAAATGAAAAGGCAACCTACCAAACAGAAGACGATATTCGCAAATCATGTATCAGATAAGGGGTTAATAGTCAAAATATACAAAGAGCTCAAACAACTTAATAGTAAAACAACAAACCAAAGTAAAAAAATAGGCAGAGGATATGAATAGCCGTTTTCTTCCCAAAGAAGGTGGAAACAGACAGGGATGGTCAATGGACACATGAAAAGGCACTCGATAACAAAAATTATCAGAGAAATACAAATGAAAGCCACAGAAAGATATTTCACACTTGTCAGAAATATCTATTCTCAAAAAGACAAGAAATAACAAATGTAGATGAGAATAAATAAACATACATACATACATACATACACACACACACATATACTGGAATATTTTTCAGCCATGAAAAACAAAGAAATCTTGCCATTTGAGACAAGAATGTTCATTGAGGGAATTGTGCTAAGTGAAATAAATCAGACAGAAAATGTTAAATACGTTATGATCTCATTTTTATGTGACATCTTAAAAAAAAAAATGAGCTCACACATACAGAGAACACATAGGTGGTTACCACAGGCGGAGGACTCAGGGAGGACAAAATGGGCTAAGGGGGTCAAAAGGCACAAACTTTCAGTTTTAAAATAAATAAGTCAAGGAGATGCAATGTACAGCATGGTGACTACAGTTAATAACACTGTGTTGCAAATTTGAAAGTTTCTAAGAGAGAAAATCTTAAAAGTCCTCATCATAAAGAAAAATTCTATAAGGATGCACAGTGACAGATGTTAACTAGACTTCTGGTGGTGATACTTTTGCAATATACACAAACACTGAATCACTATGCGGTGGTATACTTGAGACTCCTATAGTGTTGTATGCCAATTATACCGATAAAACCCAAAAACCTTTCAATAACTGTTATTAACTTTAAGAGATCAATAAACTAAAATGAAAACCTGAATTCCAGCAACTTTAAGGTCTGCTAAGAATTACATACAACCTACATGTAGTTTTGGAAACTCATTTCAGGTGTGGGTTTTTTTTTTGTTTTTTTGGCTGTGCTGACTGCTGCTACATGGACTTTTCTCTAGTTGCAGAGAGCAGGGGTTCCTCTCTAGTTGCAGTGCACAAGCTTCTTGCAGTGGCTTCTTCTGTTGCAGAGTCCAGGCTAGAGAGAATGTGGCCTCAGTAGCTGTGGTTCACAGGATCTAGAGCACAGGCTCAATCGTTGTGGCAGACAGGCTTAGTTGCTCTGCGACACGTGGGATCTTCCCAGACCAGGGATCGAACCCATGTCTCCTGCATTGGCAGGCAGATTATTTACCACTGAGCCACTAGGGATGCCCCAGATGTAATTTCTTAATTCAAAGAAAATCAATAGGTAGATTTGAGTTGAGAGTAGGTAGTCTATTTGAGTTGGAGATGAGGATTATGTTCCTGGATTTGGAGTTTGGAGATGAGGGAAAGGAACTTCACTGAGGAACAATTTTCTTCTCATAAAATAAAGTAACCTGAGCTGACTTCAAATAGTGTCTTCCTTGAGATATTTTTATGGAAGTTGTAGACATAAGACACCAGTTCGATCCATAGGACAGGAAAATTTCCTGGAGAAAGAAATGGCAACTCACTCCAGTATTTTTGCCTGAGAAATCCCATGGACAGAGGAGCCTGGCGGGCTACAGTCCATGGGGTCGCAGAATCGGACATAACTTTGGAACTAAAGAACAAGACATAAGACACCTCTCACAGAGGTATCATTTTGTGACTAGAGCTCATCTCAAGTGCAAAAATAGCCAGCGTGCATTGCTAATTGGAGATAAGACATGGCACCCGACTCCAGTACTCTTGCCTGGAAAATCCCACAGATGGAGGAGCCTGGTAGGCTGCAGTCCATGGGGTCAAGAAGAGTTGGACACGACTGAGCGACTTAACTTTCACTTTTCACTGTCATGCACTGGAGAAGGAAATGGCAACCCACTCCAGTGTTCTTGCCTGAAGAATCCCAGGGACGGAGAAGCCTGGTGGGCTGCCGTCTACTGGGTCGCACAGAGTCAGACACGACTGAAGAGACTTAGCAGCAGCAGCAGCAGCATCCCTAATAGGGCCCTTGAAAGTGCTATTTCAGTTGATACTGAATGGCTCACCCTCTGGTTCATCCTCTGTTCCCACTTCCCTACTCTACTCCACATATCATATATAAAAATAACAAAAGATAACACACAGTGTTTGCTAAGTGCCACAGACAATTCCAAGTATACTATTAATATATCAAGTAGGAGCTATGATTATATCTATTTTTCAGATAAAGAAGCTGACGTATAGAGCGATCAGTAACTTGCCCAAGGTCACACATTCAGTGTTATGAACAAATAATATGTATAATTATGTTGATTCCAAAATATAATGAAATAAATTTGCTCTCTGTTACAGATTGCTATTTAATTCCATTCCAAATAGTACACTGCATTATTTTAGATTCATTCTCTTTAATTAAAGCAGCTTCCCTTTCACATTCATTTGTAGTAAGATTTTACTACCTACATTAAACCCATCACCGGGTGCAAAGCACCCAGTTTTAATGAGGCCTTGGTTACTGTAAGGAATGTAGTGTACATGGTAGAGGCACCTTTCTACCTCATGCGAAGAGCTGACTCATTGGAAACTGTCCTGATGCTGGGAAGGATTGGGGGCAAGAGGAGAAGGGGAAGACAGAGGATGAGATGGCTGGATGGCATCACCAACTCGATGGACATGAGTTTGGGTGGACTTCAGGAGTTAGTGATGGACAGGGAGGCCTGACGTGCTGTGGTTCATGGGGTCGCAAAGGGTCGGACACGACTGAGCGACTGAACTGAACTGAACTGAATATTTAATACTGTATGATGGTAATACTGAACCAAATGTGTATTTTAAATTTTATGTTATTTGACATTTCAATTTTAACTCAAAAGTATTTCTGAAAGAGTTGAAAATATGGGCCTGAAAGTAATAGTTTAAATTTAATAAGTGTTTCTTACTTTTGAATGCCACCTTATAGCCATGGCATTTTATCCTTTAGTGATGATTCAAATCCAATTTCAGAAAAGATGAGGCATTATTAGCATTAAAGACATGACAATCTTCAAATAAAAGACATTCAAATAATCAAAAAATATACAAAGGTCATCAAATGACCTATGGTATTGAAACAATTATGTATGAAATGATCAGTTTAGAGATCAGATTTTTTTAAATGGTTAAACCTAAAGATAGATAAACACAAAACACATTATTAAAATATGAATTGACCTTAACAAGTGAAAACACTGCACTGCATCTAATATACTTCCCACCAGCAATTTTTCTTATAATAGCAATAAGGACTAAAACAAGTCAGTTCACCATGGTCTAGCAGGAAAAACACATCATTTTCTCTTCCTGTTAAGAAAGAAAGGGAAAAGTTCTTTAAAATGAGTGGAATTTTGTGCAGATAGGCACAAACAGTAGCATGTCACATGTACATCACAACCCTTTGGCATCATTGGGCTTTATGTCTGTCAATTTTCAATCACAAGGAAAAGATACAATAAATCTTTTTATACGAACCACAAAATGTGTAGAAGTGAGGGGAATAAAGCTGTTGAAATTTCAATACCTACACACCTCCTTCTGTATCCAAATTTTTATCCAATTCTGCTGCTTCTGCTCATTTCTCATGTTCTCCTGTTATTATAAAGGACATTTAAATATAAAAATATTTCATAGGTTTAAGCAAATTTAAATCTGTGAACAAGAGAAGAATAATTACAAGTGCTGGATCAGGGAAGTGTGTGGGTGTGTTTGCATATGTGTGTTTTCTTCTTAGAGTCCAAAATCCCTTTCGATTATTAGTGAAAGTCAGACAGAATTTTAAAGCAAATACACGAAAATGACAGCTAAAATTCAACTTCATAATGTATAAGAATCCCCTGTTCTAAGCCATGACACATCTTGAGAATAGGGAATTTTTTTTTTTTTTTTTTTTACTTTTCACTATTTTACCAACAATTATTAACTATCTGATATTTGCCAGACATACTCCAGGGCATGTCCCATTTGGGGCATACTCCCATATTTTACCTCATTTAATCTTTTAAAAATTTTAATATTTCATATAATTTTTAAAGGTAACTTTCCATTTATAGTCATTACAAAATACTGGCTATATCCCCCATATTATACAATACATCCGTGGGCCAATTTTACACCCAATAGTTTGTACTTCCCGCTCCGCTATCCTTATATTGCTACTTCACTGATAACCACTAATTGGCTGTTTATTTGTGAATTTGCTTCTGTTTGTTATATTCACTAGTTTGTTGTATTGCTTAGATTCCAAATATGTGATATCATACAGTACTAGTCTTTCTCTGTCTGACTTATATCACTTAGCATTATACCCTCCAAGTCCATCCATGTTACTGCAAATGGCAAAAAAAAAAAAAAATTATGGCTGAGTAATATTCTACTGTATTGTAAACCACATCTTTATCCTTCATCTGTGGCTAGACACTTAGATTGCTTCTATATCTTGGAAATTATAAGTAATTCTGCTATGAACTTTGGGGTGCATATATCTTTTTCAATTAGTGATTTTTTCAAATATATACCCAGGAGTATAGTTGCTGGGTCATATGGTAGTTCTATTTTTAGATTTTTGAGGAACCTCCATACTGTTTCCCACTGTATCAATGTCCGTCACACCAACAGTGTACAAGGGTTCCCTTTTCTCCACATTCTTGCCAATATTTACTATTTGGTCTTTTTCTTTTCTTTTCCATTACAGCCATTTTGACAGGTGTGAAGGGATAGCACATCCTGATTTTGATTTGCATTTCCCTGGTGATCTGGTGATTAGCAATGCTGAGCATCTATTCACATGCTCTGCTAGCCATCTGCATTCTCTCTGGAAAAACCTCTACTCAGTTCTTCTGCTCATTTTTTAATCAAATTGTTTTGTTTTTTTGACATTGAGTTGTATCAGTTTTTTATATATGTTGGATATTAATCCCTACTCAGTTATATCATTTACAAATATTTTCTCCCATTCAGTAATATTTCCATTTTGTTGAATAACTCATTTAATCTTGACATAATCCCTCTGATGGTGATTTTATTACCCTGCATTTCTGATGAAGAAACAAACTAAGAGTATTAACTAATTTGCCCATTTTAGATAGATCACAATTTCAACTCTGGCCTTCCTTTCAGTTAATAATTTAATAATTTATTAATAATAATAATTTCTTAGGACTTTCTGTCTTAGCAGACAGGCCCTCTGCTTAGCTCAGTCACCCCCCTACAAACCCATTTCCCTTTCACTTCTCCACAGCGCAAGTCCCTGACATCCAGCATGCTACCCAGCCCATATTAGGCTCTTTGTGAAGGTTCACTGAATTATTTGATTAAGTAAGCTACTTGTCTCTACAAAATAAACATATATAGATATCTGGACCAAGGGTGATATTATCTTAAAATAGTTTGCCATTCAACCCAAAAATACATATTTTAAAAATAATTTTTAAGAAGAGTAATTATTTCACTGCTTATGAGCATCCAGGAAACCCACATCAGATGGCAAATACCTGTCCTTCAAACTGACACAGAGAGAGGACGTGTGGTGCAGGACAACACATGCTACGTGATGCACATTCCTCCCTCCCAGTGTATAAATAAACCATCACACAGCCATCTGATTATTTCAAGTGTGTGATTTGCATAAACAATTCCCTTACAAGAATCACATGGGCATACTCTTCTTTTTCAAACTACCAGTCAAAATAACTGCCTATAATTTAGTAGCTAAAGTGGGAAAAATTACTGATTTCTTTCTGAATTATTCCATACTCCCTTAACAAATTTTGCCTTTTTATTCTAAAAAGAAAACACCAATTCCTTTCAAAGGCATGATGAAACCCGAAGATTTGTGATAAATCTGAGTATTTAAATCTGAACATTTAAAAAACGTGTCTCAGAAAAAAGTTATACTAGCCACTTATTCATGTCTTAAATGAAACATATAAGATTGTAACTGGCTTAGACAATTATATTTCTCCTTGATAGGTAGTATGTAATTAATTTTTTATCTCCAAATTACTAATTACTTTGGTGTAAGAAGTCTTTATAACCAAAAGACAGATATATCAATCTTTCAATTTCTAAGTCATAGTCAAACAATCATATTGCCTTAGTGAAAAACAAATAAATGCTTTTTTGTATTTTTTAACTTTATAACCTACACACATGTATGCAGAAACTCAGGTTCACAATACAATCCTCTGAGGGGGAGACAAACAGATGGAAACTTTTCCTGTTAGAAGCGAAACTCATTGTATCTTAACTAATTGCTCTTATTTTATTCTATCACATGGATACTCAACTCCTTTTGAACTGGCATTAATTATTCTGGAAACAATAATTCAATACAATTATCCTTCCTAGGGCCCATTTTAAGTATCTTTTTGAACAAGCAGTAGAAGACAGGAACAAAGTATAAGCTATCATGGGGCTAAAAAGTATAGGCTAATATCATTGCCTACAAAAAAATAAATAAATAAACTGCCCCAATTTGGCACAGGTACACTAAATAAGCACCATGGATAGGTCTTGACAGCCTGGGAAATTTTTAGTGAAATTCAATCAAACATTAAGCATTCATCTCAGTTATCAGCGTGAAGATGAGCAAAACAGACAATAGCTCTTCAAGAAGTTGAGAGAGCAGGCAGGTAGGAAAAATCGTTCAACAGGATAATCCTTAAAGACTGGCAGCTGTTGTGAGGTAGTTCAGAAAGAAGATGAAGCAATTAAAAAGGAAATCAAATACTTCCTCTCCAGTATATCTTTCACATTGCTACCAGATGTGAAACACAATTCCCATCATGTTCTCCAATGCAAGAAGGTGGCAGCCTAACTGCCGCTGAATTTCAAACCTGGCTTCCTGAAACTCCAGTTGCTGAGGTGCCACTGTGATAGAAATGGGGAAGAGGGAGCACCAGGGAGGGTGGGAATCCAGTGTCTCTATCAAAACGAGTTTAGAAAGGCTGACAAACTTGCCCAAGTAACTCCATTTCCTCTTTCAAATACACTAGGATTTTCTTGTAAAAATGTGAGAAGAAAATTCTGCTGGTAAATAACAATTGAAAATGACTGTCTTGATACAGTGGGTTCCATCTTCTCTGGCTAGTTGCTGGGGACATCCATAACCAGATGTTACCCCACCTTTCAACTCTTCTTTCTCACAACTTTCCTAACACTCTAGCCACTCCAGGCAACATGATTGGGATCTACAAGTTCTATGCATATTACCTCTTTCATCATTAACCCCATTGTCAAGAAGGTCTTTTTGCTTGCCTTCATATGCCTTGTTCAATTCAACAAATTCTGATAACTTCTGTGGACAAAATGATTTCTTAGACATGTCCCTACTTTTAAGTAACTTTTGATCTAATGGATAAGAAAACAGACAAAACAATGGACACAATATAAACTGGAATAAAACTGATGTTACACAGAAGCCCAAACTCCTACAACTTCTGAGGGAAAATGAGAGAAAGCAATTTTTTTCTAGTATAATCAAAAAAGGTAAGGATATTTTCACTGGATCTTGATGAATGTGGATATAGAGAATATAGTGAAGAATAAAATTCCTACATCATAAACATATAGCACACAACTATGTCAAAGCACGGACTTCCCTGGTGGCTCAGTGGTAAAGAATCCACCTGCCAATGCAGGAGATGCAGGTTCAATCTCTGGGTCGAGAAGATCCCCTGGAGAAGGAAATGACAACCCACTTCAGTACTCTTGCCTGAAAAATCTAACAGATCAAGGAGCCTGGCAGACTACAGTCCACGGGGTTGCAAGAGTTGGACACGACTCAATGACTAAAGATCAACAACAATATATCAAAGTATCTAGTATATTCTGGGGATGTATATAACCGGGGTGCACTGTAGTACACTCATCTGGAAAGAAACCCTGGAATAAGTTCATCACAGACCTAGAATGCTTCAATAAAAATAATCTCTAATTTGACAAAGCATTTTTCAGAAATAGTTCAGAAAATAGTAATTTAAAGAACAAAATATAATAAGTTAAAGAACAGAAGTAACTTATGCTTTCATATAAATTATTTCCATCAATAATCAGAGCAATCTGACCAAGTTAGCAGGAAAAAGTTATCAACCCTATTTTACAGATGAAGAAATTAAGTGAGAACACTGCTATTACCAAACGTTCACTATGGAACAAGCCCTTTGCAAGGTAAGCAGCAAATATAATGACCCTCTGAGATAAAGAATAATTATCACTCCAGTCTTAAAACTAGGACAGTGAGTTCAGAAAAGCTGACAAACTTGCCCAGGGGAATGTGACTACCAGGTGACAGACTGAAGACTGGACTGGACCATGCTCTGACATTTGGGAGACAGACTTTAGAGACTGTTGAGGAGGGCAGTAATAAGATTCGACTGTTATTAAAAGGATTCTCAGAGTGTTTGAAAAGATAGATTAGTGAAAAAATAAAAAGATTATTATCAAAGTAGCCCAGATGAGAAATCTGAGCCTGAAATACCACAGAGGCAGTTAGGATGGTGCAGCTGATGAATGTACACGTTAGTCGCATAGTAGAAGTGAAGCCAGAGGGTTTGACTGACCCCAGTCAGATACACCATGTTTACCCAAGGCCCATGAGCTCCTCTTAAGGAGTTGTGCTGGCTTCTCTTTGTTTCGATGCTCACCACCCTTCTTGTGAATACCACATAGTTAAGCTTTGGTAACGTTTCATCAAATCTAAAATGCTTGTGATTTTAAGATGCATTTTAAATTATGTAACAAAGAAACACGCTGTCAATCTATACCATGCCACGGACTTTCAAAAGCACGGTGATTTCAGATAAAAGAAAATATGAAATAAGATGTGCATCTTAGAATTGATGAAATATGGTAACTTTTCTATATTTGTTCAATACAATTTTCTTCTCTCACCTCAACAAGACCATGTCTTCCAAAGAATAGTTTTTTTAATGCACTGCGGTGCTTTATAACCATTCTGTGGGGACTGCACGCACTGTCTTCATAAACACAGGGTACACAGTCTGGACCAAACCCTTTTTAGTCCAAAACGTTTAAGGCCTATTTAAATTCCTGAGATCTGAGACCTAACTGGCTATTTCTGTTTACTTCTCAGTGACTCTAATGTAACAGAGAATGTGAAAGTAAGCACTTACAAGGATGATGATATTCACGGTGATGCTGGTAGTCCTGAGGGTGATGAGCCCAAAGAATGCTAGCTGCTATTTATTCAGTGCTTACTATGTTCCAAACACTCTGCATAGACTTTCTTGCTTAATTCTTGCAATTCTATGATACAGATAGTACCAGTAATCTTACTACTAGAAGAATGTCAGTTTCCAGCTGGTAAATCTGAAGAAATGAAAACCTAAAGGAGAGTGATTTTTCAAAGGTGCATATGAAGAGAAATATGCCTAAAAATAATCTTGCTAGCTTTTGTTTATCCTGATTTTGTGAAACATTAGCTCAACTCCAGTTAATCATGCTTGCGTGGCTCTTTATTGACAATGGATCAGACGGATGTTATTGGTCAGCATATGTTTTTTTCTTGCTTTTTTTTAATTTTTAAAGAATAAACCCTCATTTCAGAAATATGAGCTGGCCAAAAGAGACAAGCTGACTCTAGAGAGCCTGCAATCCTCATTTTCAAAGAGCACATCTTTCAAGGGTGATAGTTCTCGGTATACTCACATGTTCAGCAGGTCTCAATATAAACATGAAACAACAATGAAAAGTCAGATCAGCAGGAGGAGTGAACATGTCAGAAACAGTCCAGCATTCAGTGGCCACCACATATCTTAGTAAATCAGCTCTCCATCCAGCTTGTATGAGCCTTCTCCCATGGGGGCATCTTGGTAAACCAAAGAAGCAACAGAAAATATTCCCACAGTGCTTGCTTTTTTAAGTAGGATTCTGTGAAAGTACCTCAGAATCACTTCCATCCCCTCACACTGACAATCTTCCAGTTAATGAGAAAATGGATTTTCTTCTCCCAAAGTATTGGGTTTGAGAATCTTCTGCTCTGCATTAACTAATTCTTCACAAATGTTTTTAATGCTTAAGGTCCACATATTTGCTATTTATAAAACACAGATGCAACTGATTCACCTCCTTATTTTAAGCTTGCTCCTCAAGACATCACTCACTCCTCAGTTCTTTTGCGTGCTGAAAACCTATTTCAAAAGGGAATCATGCAAATCCACCAACAACTCTTCCATGTTAGTCATCCTTAACACTCATCTAATAAACTTTTTTTTTTTGCTCACCAGTATCAAAGCTTATGAGTCCTAAAAAGTTTGGCAATTTTTAAAGGATGGGGAGAGAACTCTACTGGAAATACCATGCCTTTCCCTTCACACCCCTTCTTTATAACATCAGGTAACTTTATATACCTCCTGCCAGGACCAGATCCAATCTCATTTCCAACCTGCCATAACAGAATTAACAGTTCTTCCTTCCATACTTTCCAACTTTTTGTTCACACTACCATCAGAATACTAATAAAATTATTATAGTAAGTTGTTTATATTCCAGATAATGAAGTCTATGAAGACAGAAAACATCATCTATTCATCTTTATATGTCCAAAATGTACATGATACAGGGGCAGTTATTAAATATAATTTTGAGTAATTTTATCAATGTGATTCAAAATCCTTAGCAGTAATTTTATTTTAAGGAAAATATTATAATATAGTCTTTGAAATAATGAGAAAGAAAAAATGCCTTTTTGAGTAGTAAAACCTCAAAAATTTACTTGGAGTATGAATCCAAGTAAACAATTTAAATTGCAGAAACTAACATTTTTCTTTTCTCATTCATTTTCCATGGTTTCTTCATTCTCTTCCATTAAACATCTTTTGGGATAATTTATATTTATGAATGGTTATATCCAGTTTTATGAACCTGACAAATGTCTTGCCGCAAAGATACATACAGAATATATACGCAGTACTGAATAATATAAAATTCACTTTGCAACTTTTTGTCAGAATATTTGCCTGCATTTTGAAGATGAAACAGAGCAATATTAAAATATATTTGCATGGCATGAATACAAATAAGCCTAGAGATAGCTGAGTATATACTTGGCCCAAGGAAAAAGATGGACCATAACTATAAGTATAGCCTAGATAACCTAAAAAACTAATAATCATAACTTAATATATGAACTGAAGTTTTATCAACTGATAGAATACCTAAATAATGATCTTCTGAGCCCAATTCTAAAGATAGAAAAAATATGGTTTATGTTATTTGATTATTCCATGTCCACAGCAAACTTCTAAAATCTGACATCAATAAGGCTTTAGGGAAACATTTTCAAATTTTCATTTGAACATACTCAACTTCATATTTCTCAAATACCAGCAAACTGTTCTCGGCGCATAGAAGCAGAGAGATCTTATCAAAGATAAGGCTGTTAAGCCATCCCTAACTCTTCCCACCATCCAACTAGATATTATGCTCATATATCCTCAGACCACGTTTTCTGCATCTCTCTTACAACCCTTTAGACAGCCTCCCTGGAATGCAACCCAAAGGCAGAGACCACACCTTAGCTATCTGAGCACAGACATGTACGCTCAACAATACTTGTTGAATGGAAAGCAGGCTTTTAGTCAACCTTAATTCCAGTTCTTCATTCCCATAGACTTCTACTCCCAGACCAGGCTTAGAGTTCTTCATCTTTCTTCAGTGAGTCTCTAAAAAAGAAGGTCTTTTCTTTTCCTACGAGCAGTAAGAGAAGGTAGGCTCGCATAGTCACCATTCCCAGATTTCTCTCCAGATTTCTTTTGGGTTTTGGAAGATCCTATTTCCCCATTATTCCTTGCATATTTCATCAAGTTATCAGTTATCAGCTGGAAATCATATCACTGTTCATAAAATGATCCAAACTCTAATTAACATCACCATTACCTTGATAAATTAGTTAATCTGAAGTATTTGGAGAATCTGTAAGCTCTCACTACTAAGTCAGGATCAATAAAGACCAACAAGTATATGTGTCCAAACCTAACTAATAAGCAAAATCTTCCCTTTATCTATCCCACTAAATGCCAGTAATCCCACTCTATCCCACTGTACCCTTATCTAAAGCATAGCATTTGAGACCCAGGGTTAGATCCTGAAGTTTTGCAGTTTCCTTTGCTCACTTTTTGAATGGTACCATTACTCACTCCAGATCTGCCACTATACTTAGTAGATCTACTTAAAAATGTAACTATAACCAATATTAATAAATTGATAAATATTGAATTGAATGACTCCTATATTATCACTGGCTTCCTTGGTAGCTCAGTCTCAGCAATGCAGGAGACCTGGATTCTATCCCTGGGTTGGGAAGATCCCCTGGAAAAGGACATGGCAACCCATTCTAGTATTCTTGCCTGGAGAATTTCATGGACTGAAAAGCCTGGCAGGCTACAGTCCATTAGGTTGCAAAGAATCAGACACACCTGAGCAACTAACACTTTCACTTCTTATTTTCACTATAAGAATCAGTTTAATACTGCAATGTTACAATACTGCTTGTTTTGATTTTTTGTCAGCGAGGCATGTGGGATCTTAGCTCTGCAACCTAGGATCAAACCTGCATCCTCTGCCTTGGAAGACAAAGTGTTAACCACTGGACCACCACGGAAGTCCTAATGTTGTGATGCTGATAATATTCTTATTTTCTAGATCAGGAAACTGAGGCTTATAAGTTAAATAGTTGTTGGCAAGTAATGGAGCCAGATTAGAATCCAGATCTAATTTATAAATTAATAGTCTTTTTCCCATACTACAGTATGACTCTTGCATTTATTCTGTCAAGTATAATTCTTGAATGACCCTAATAGCATTGACTTAACATTTCTAGTATGCTATTTGTAAAATGGAATTCTGACATAGCAAGCAGACAGCAGGGGAGCGAGGCTGAGACTGGCTCTCTATACTGTCAGAGATTATTTAGGCTGTGTTCCCATGGGATGTGACTGTCTCTCAGGCTGCCTGCATCTGTGGTGAGACATTTTATTTCACAGAGTTTATGGGCTAGTCAATAAAATCTGGATGAATTTATACTGGATGGAAGCACTCTCAACCTGAATCAGTGAAAAGCCAGAGCTGAAGAATTTTCTTAAAGTCACATTGCATTGCTTTCAATTATATGCAGTAAGTTACCAATTTTAAAACAGGAAATAATCATGTGCATTTGGAAAACAGAGTCCATAGCATCCAGCAGTAGAGGCTTAAAGAAGGAGTTTTTGTTGTTGAGTTGATAAATCGTGTCCGACTCTTTGCAGCCCTAAGACCGTAGACCACCAGGCTCCCCTGTCCATGAGATTTCCTAGGGAAGAATATTGGAGTGGTTTGCCATTTCCATCTTCAGAGAAGTACCAGAATAAAACACTGGACTGAATGTCGGTGTTGTGCTTACATCAGTGTTTTTTGCTATATAACTCTGTTTTTTCTTAGAAAAGTCAGGTATTATAAGATGCCCAGATGCGAAACTTAGAATACCAAAACTAAAGGGAAACTAAATCATGGGTTTGTAAAATTTAGATAATATGGAAGTCATTAACTACAGGAATCACAGAAACTATAAAATAAGTATGTATTCTTTTAAGCCACTAAATTTGTAGCAGTTTGTTACCCACAACAGAGAACTAATTAAGACACAGAGGGAGATACTTCTTATGTGGTTAAAAAGAAAAAAACGCTGCCAATAAAGCAGGCTTTTTCACAACACCAGTGCTAGGCAGAGCCGTCTATCTGTTGTACAGACCACAGAGTCACTTCTTAGTTCAGTGACTAATGCTGCCCTGTGTTCCTTCCTGATGCCACTCTAGTCTAGCAACTTCACCCCTAAAGCATGACCAAATATGGATCACAGACTTCACAACAGTCCTTACAAGCACTGCTGGGAGCATACAACCCACTGTGCTTTCAAGCAGAGACCTATTCCTTTCTGAGGAGACCCTTCTCTCTTGGCTCTAAGTGGCCCCAGTAGACATGGCTCACAAAAATCCTCTGGGAGCTTAGTCTACAAGTGATGAAGGGTACAACACCAAGGCAGGTTCTTGATTTCTACAGTATATTTAACATTCAATTCAAATATGCAGAATAGTGAGCAAGCAAAAGCAAATACACAGTATGGAGAGAAAAACATAGTATGGTATCATGGAAAAGAATAAGAAGGCTGAAGTGGGACTTCCCTGGTAGTCCAGTGGTTAAGAATCCACCACGCAATGCAAAGGACATAGGTTCAATCCCTGATCAGGGAAGTAAGATCCCACAAGCAACTAAACTCATAGGCTGTAACTACTGAGACCGCAGGCCACAACTAGGAGAGTCACTGCACTCCAGCAAAAAGATCCCGCAAGACACGACTGTCACCCAATGCAGTCAAATTAATTAATTAAATTGAAAACAAATTTTAATTTTTTTTTAAAATAGGAAAAAGGAAATCTGAAGTGCTCTGCCAGCAGCAGCCCTGCCCATGGACCATTGCACAGCCACCTATGACATTCTAGGTACCTTCCAGGTCTAACAGTTCTTATATTCTTCAGTCTTAGCATAAGAATGTCTTAGTTCAACAATTTTAGCAACAAGCACCTACTACCTTAGGAAAAGAAGTACACTAAGACATCAAGAAAACAACTATTCAATCTGCTAAGAGTACTTCTTCTCAGTAACTAAGATTAGCAGGCAAGGCTCTGAGTTTTAGCATACATTGTGTTCTCAGCATCTGAGAGTCTAGTCTAATTAAATGTCAAGCCATACATCAAGGCTGCAAAGATAAAAGCCATTCAAAACCTCTCCTGGTGGTTTAGATGTTAAAGAATCTGCCTGCAATGTGGGAGATCTGGGTTCAATTCCTGGGTTAGGAAGATTCCCTGGAGGAGAAAGGCATGGCAACCCATACCAGTATTCTTGCCTGGAGAATACCCACGGACAGAGGAGCCTGGTGGGCTATAATCCACGGGGTCTCAAAGACTCGGACTGAGCGACTGAGAACAGAACAACACGATAACCTCTAGCTAACAGATAGACAGATAGTAGTTATTTCACTTGAAGTTTAGCATTCAGAAGACGTCAGTTCATGTACAGTTTCTTATTATGAATACTACTCTGTGAAGTATTGACATTTTATATGCAAGCTGTGAGTAATGCTGGTTTATCGTTATAGCCAGGTAGTCCCAAAACAGGCATAAATTTAAGTATTGTGTTATAAAGCCTACCAAGTAACTAAGATCAAAGGAATACACATGATATTTCCACATTTCCGGCATATGTCAACACAAAAGAGCCAGTGAGGAAAATAACTTCAGCTGAGAGTCCTATTCTGCCAGATCAAGAAAAAGAGAGTGAATCTATCTATTTTCCATCATTTATTTTCTGTCACTAGTAGTCTTTGTCATCTATTAAAACTGGTTAAATATTCTACCTAACGTTTTGGCAATTCTCTGCTATAGCTTGATTTAAAAAGCTTATATTTGGACTGTATGTTTCAGTTTCTCACTCCACTTTACAGAGATGTGAAAAGCATTGTGCTTGCAATGTAAGCTGGTATTAAACTGACCCCTGCTGGCCTCATCTTTTCTACATTTGTCAGATGCAACAACACCCAACTGCATCCTATAGTTGAAACTGCATTTGATCAGATTCCTATACCAAACACACGACAGAGGAAAAATATGGCTACTCCTACGATTGTGAGTGGAAAGATTCCTTCTTCGGTTTGGCTATTCTATTTGCTAAGACCCAGCAATTAAAATCACTCTAGTATTCCATAGCAGTGTTTCCTAGAATCTACCTATTTATTCTACAAAACCATTTATCTAACAAACACTGACATATTTCAGAAAGGACATGGAAAAGCAGAGATACATAGAAATATAGTACCTGCCCTCTGGGTACTCACAAGCACTTAGCAGTCATTAAAAAGAAACATTTGAGAATTAAATTCTAGCATATGATTGGATACCATAAAAATGAGAAGGCAGCAGGGCTACCATACCATATACAGTGGTATAGTCTGAATCAGGGGTATGAGTTCACTCAAGATTCTTTACTGAACAAGCCCAGGAAAATGTTATCTCTTTCTTCTTTAGGAACCTACTGTACTTTATGAATAATAATGAATTCTATTTAAATATTAATGATCTCCTATGTGCCCGGGACTGTGGCTGGCTGCTTTCCAAACACTATCTTATTCACCTTATTTGTAACATTATGAAATAGTTATTTTATGATTAGTTTATGGATGTTGAAAGCTCTGTCATACTATACTACAATGTTTCTGTTTTAAACAGATGTTTCTCCTCTACAAGAAAATTGAGCATCTTAAGCATAGGGGATTATGTCATTGTCATTTTTGTATCCCCAGAACTGAACACATCTCTAGTACCTGGCATATAGTATGTAACCCAAGAAATGTCTGCATAATATATGAGCAGAGATAACACTAAACAAATATGGATTTTAAATGCCTACTATGAGCACAACCTATGCTTAAGTGTTAAGAAAGCAGTGGAGGAAAAAGTTTGATTCCTGAATATAGTCACCCATACTTAACTGTGGCAAGAAAAGAAGAAATTCCCAAGACATGAGTTAAACAGGAGGCTATGGAAACACAGCTTAATACTATCTAGCTATAAAAACCAAATTGAAAAAGGACTCCAACATCAGAGGATGATGACATACATGGGTGCTGGACTTTATTAGAACCTGAAACCTATTAAGAGAAGGAGGGGAAGAAAGAAAACCACGAAAAGAAGGAATCATGAAAAGAAGAAAGGAAAACATGAAAGCAAACACAATGTAGAGATTCAAAAACTACATTACGTTCCCAAGAAGTTAATGTATTTTTCTTTTCCTACCTCCTCCTATTTTTCAACATCTCTTTTCTTGCCACTTAGGGACAGATGAAGATAAATGAAGTACAGTGGTTAAACTTCTTTGTTTGGATACAAATGATCTTGTGTATCAACATTATTGTTATGTAAGCACTTTTAATACTGCTCCTAGCAGATGAGAGTTCTGTTTCAACATATGTTATGGGGAAAACGGTAGAAATGTATTCATGACTAAAATAACTAAACAGTCAACAAAAACTGCCTAGAAAGTATTATACATGAATCTGGTTTGTTATGGTTGCTAACAATATAAGGTAAAACTGAATGTGAATCTCTCTCCCCAAACAGGAACGAATAAGCCTAGATTCTCCGTATTGTCAATACTTGCTATGTCATCCTGAAAGTGAAAAGTGAGAGTGAAGTCACTCAGTCGTGTCCGACGCTTTGCGACCCCGTGGACTGTAGGCCACAAGGCTTCTCCATCCATGGGATTCTCCAGGCAAGAATACTGGAGTGGGCTGCCATTTCCTTCTCCAGGAGATCTTCCCGACCCAGGGATGGAACCTGGGTCTCCTGCATTGTAGGCAGATGCTTTACCATCTGAGCGACCAGGGGATCCTTAGGGTTTATATCTCCCACTTTTCACACTGTCCGGTCATAAACAAAGACCAGGGAACATTCGAGATCTCAGACTCCATGACAATTATGATTCTACACAACCTCAAATACATCATTCACAGCAGTCCAGCTTCTAACAACTGATTAAAAATAACAAAAGGAGGTATTTGCATCAGATTAATGCTGCTGCTGCTGCTGCTAAGTCGCTGCAGTCGGGTCCGACTCTGTGCGACCCCGTAGACGGCAGCCCACCAGGCTCCTCTGTCCCTGGGATTCTCCAGGCAAGAACACTGGAGTGGGTTAATGTTAAGCATTTACATTTAGCACATTAATACTTAAATAGCAAACCAACCAGTAGAAAAATTAAACATAAACCACTCTTGAAGAAAAAGACTCTATGTTACAGTTTTATCACTGACTGTAGAACATTACCAGTTTCAACTCCAACCTAGAAATCTTATTGTATATATACATTTATAAATATATGCATATATGTGGACTTCCTTGATGGCTCAGAGGGGAAAGAATCCACTTGCAATGCAGGAGACACAGGAGATGCTGGTTTGATCCCTGGGTAGGGAAGATGCCCTGGAGGAGGAAATGGAAACCCAATCCAGTATTCTTGCCTGACAAAGCTCATGCATAGAGGAACCTGGCAGGCTAAAGTCCAAAGGGGCACAAAGAGTCAGATACTAATGAGCAAGTAAGCACACACACATACATATATATGTAAATAAAATATGAACATGTATCAATATACATTTTATATATATATATAAAGATAGATAGATAGATAGATAAATGTTGGAACCAGCAGTAACCCTACTGGTTTCCTCGTTAATAAGTTAATAAATCATTGACACACTTTAGTCTGCATTTCTATGATTCAAGTTCTGACTTCTTGAAAATTATTCCTTGATATTATACTTTCTTTGCAGATCTAACAATGTACATAAATCTACCCTCCCAATGACCCTGATCTCAAACAGGTCTTTTACAAAATAATTCAAGTAAAGTGCTGAGCACAGTTTAGAGCACATAGAAAATGCTCAGCAAATGTGTTCACAGCTGCTCGTAGTTGGCACGGATTGTACGTGACTACAAGTGGCCATAGGATCACCAACGGGAATTCAAAGCAATAATCGAGGGTGACCTAGGTCAGTTACATGGAAGTCTCCCTCAGTTGAGGCCATTTGCAAATATTATGGATAGAGGGAGCCACTCTGTTCAAAGTAATTCCCCAACTATCAATGCAGATGATGAGAATCACTTTGGTATTTATCACAATAGGTATGTGGGCCTATGGAGAGAAAATAGTGAGAACCTAATAAAATTAAGCACATTGATCTTAAAGTATCCACCTCCTTGGTGACCAAAAGCATGTTCTTCCATACTTAAAGGGGATACTTGAATGATATTCAAAACATCTGCAGTTGACATGGTTCTAGAAAAGGCAATAGAGCAAAGTTAAGTATACTGGTACGTGAGCAGAGAGGAAACGGTCAAGGGAGGGAGCAGAAGCTCCCAGAAAGCAAAAGTATAGTTAATTTCTTAAATTATAAACTTCATAGGTATGACTTTTCTATGGGAAGTTTCTTCACAAATGAAGTGCACCTGTAAAAATAAAACCTTGTCTAACTTAAAAATGGGCTTATAAGAAACTTCAAGACTTAACTTTGACTTTAACTCATGGGGTAAGAATTTCAGACACATCAACACACTATCAAGGCCATAGTCATAGGATGCTCTTCATTTCATTGCTTTTCTTTCAAGAGTCTGGAGTTCAGTTTTCGTACCAGCAATACCAGGACTATCTCAACAGAAGGAACCAAAGTACATAAACCTCACAAAATAAAGAAAGAAAACTCTGTAGCATTCTTTTTTCCAAGTTTATCTTTTACTTTGTCCAGACTGGGGGTAGGGGGAATCTAGCTTTATTCTGAAATAAAAACACATGAGGTGCACAATTTTCATAAGTTACCAACCTGGCATCTTAATCATCAATTATCCTATCACCAAATACAGAACAGTTGAAAGAAAAGTAATAATAAATCTCTGAGGTTATATACTTCTTTTTAGATAAGCAGTTTCCCACAATAAAAAATATCTAATTTCCCCTGTTTAAACAATTAGACTATTTGTTACCTCACGATGATTCAATTAAGAAGGCTTTTAAGTACAACAGAAAATATATAAATCAATAAAGCAATTTTAATAAAAAGAAAGCTTTGAGAATATTGGTGTTCCTATATCCTACAGAATATTGATGACGATATGATCAAAATGAGCATCAGCTATAAATTATGTGTACAGCTTGCTAACAAATTATAAAAATGTTCCCCTTTGGCTTCTTTTCTGACTACTTGTAAAATAATATTCACACACAAATTTACAATTCAAATGTGATGTCTTATGAGTACATTTTGCAGATCATGCTCTGAGAAGGGAGACAGTAAGCTAGCAGTTGCACAGAAAGTATAATTTGCTCCTGGCATTTAGCCAGAAACACTAGACCAAATGTTTAGAGACCATGAGGCATCTAACAAGCCCAGGGCAGCATCTAGACTCCTCAGTACTAGTTGTTGCTGTTTATATTTGGACCTCCAAATAAAGGGATAAATAAATCTGAAATCCATGCAAATTAAATGTATTTATTTTATTTACAGGGGACAGAAAAGGAAGCAACTTCAAGGCCCTTCGGGAACATTTGCAACAGCACCGACAAGAAGTCCCAATGATTTCAGCAACCCTAATAAACATATGTCTGGACCTATGTTCAGCTGTAATTTACACAGTAAGAATAAGCCTTTATTTTCATACTTGAGAAAACATGCCAAGCATTCAGTATTTATTATCATAGTTAACTTGCATAATGAGAAAGCTAATTATAATAGAAAGAAGAAAATATTGGTCTTGGGAAAAAAATGAATTTGATTATCATACAGGTAGGTCATAAAGAAGTCATGATGACCTCCCACAGCTAATCCAATATGTCTGGACCTTAAACTTACTTTAACTGTCACATACTAAGCAGACATGATCTCTATATGGGCAAATGTATGGCTAATAAAAATCCACTCCAACATACAAGTCACTCCAGCACACTACAATGCAATTTTTGCAGGGATGTGCTGTAATAAACCATATGACGCAGTAAAAGGTATGACAATTACAAGTCTTTCTTAAAGTACTGTGAGCAGGTATTGTCAGCCTATTTCTTGAGATCATTCAGGGGTTAAAAGGTCTCGTAGAACTAGCAGTCTGCATTCTTATAAGGGACTGAGCAAAGACAGAGAGAGATGAGGCAGGGGTGAGGGGAACTGAAAGACATAAGCAAACAAGTCAAGAGATAACCATTTTCAAGAAAATAAATTTAGTTGATGTGCAGGGTGAAGATTGAAAACTGAAGCATGAGTTTAGAAAACTTGCAGATAAAATCGAGGGGGATTACAAAGAACAACAATTGAGCTGCCACAGTTGGTAAAGCACCTTTCTCACTGCATCTATACTAGGAATGCCCACTGCAGACAAACCAGATCACATCTGATACTATTTTATACTTGGTGGCAACTATAAGGCCAACCTGCAGCTCCTCACCAGGAATGGAGGGTGAATCCCTAAACTACACATATCACCCCCTCAAGACAGGGATGGAGACAAGGCCTTACAGGCGACCTCATCAAGAGTCTCAGAACTAGCAGTCCACTTCTGAGCTATGTTGATTGTTAGTTTGTACAACAAATCATTCATACTTTGGTATTTACGAATGGTTCATTGGCACCTTAGAGTGCTTCCAAAAGGCTATTTTAATATAAATGGGGTCAAGGTAAATTTTTTATTAAACTGTCAGTTATATTAAACTATTATCAGAGATGAGTTTAAAAAAATTAGAGAACTGTGAGGTCAAAGTAAGATAACATAGTATAATGTTGGGCATTGTGGTTGTTTAGTCGCTAAGTTGTGTCCAACATTTTGCAACCCCACGGACTGCAGCCCGCTGGGCTCCTCAGTGCATGGAATTTCCCAGGCAAGAATATTGCAGTGTGTTGCCATTTCCTTCTCCAGGGGCAGAGGCACATGTATTTCTCTTTTGAGGCTATAGGACACTTTAAGGCTCTCCAACTGGTGAGGCCATTCTGGTGAGCCTTCTAGCATACACAGTGGGACAACCCACAACAGTCTCAGGAGGGCAGTGTCTCTCCCAGGACACCTCAGAAATCTCACTTCATCACCAATGACCATCAACCCCACTTACCTTTAAATATGCATCCAAGCTCAAATCTCTTTAAAACAACCAACCAATGAACCAAAAAACTGCATTCCCTTTTTAACTACCATCCTATTCATTTCTTATTTGTCGCCAAAATTCGTAAAAAGATTCAGCGTTCATCACTCTAACCACTAAAGGATTCTTTACCATTGAAATCAATTAATACTTTTTAGTCTTCATCATAATTGACTTCTCTATAGCATGAGACTATTGACTTCAATCTTAAATTTTTTTTTTTCTCCCACGGTTTCTATGAAATTTTTTTTTCTAGGTTTTCCCCTGCCTTTTCCTCTCAACCAGTCACCACACCTGGCTTCTCTTTCTTTTCAGCTAGTCTCTTAAATGGGAGTTTCCCTGGTGGCTCAACAGGTAAAGAATCGGCCTGCAATGCAATGCTTCTCCTGCAATGCAGGCGTTGCAAGAGATGCAGGTTCAATTCCTGGGTTGGAAAGATTCCCCTGGAGAAGGAAATGAAAGGAAACCCACTCCAATATTCTTGCCTGGAATATCCCATGGACGGAAAAGCCTCGCAGGCTACAGTCCATAGGATTGCAAAGAGTTGGACGTAACTGAGCACACACGCACTCAGCCTCTCAAGTATTCCTGTTCCACAGAGTTCCACCCATACCCTTACTGTTTTCATTGTTTCCACCATGCCCCCATAGTACTCCTACCTTCACAGAATAAGCAATCCTCTCTGTATTTTTGAGGATATATACTATATTCTCCAGTCTCAATTTCTTACCCAAATTGTTCTTGAGATTCAGCTGCATACATCCAGTTTCCTGACAAATACATCCACCTGGATATCCCACGAACATCTCATACACAACACATCCAAGGTGAAATTCATGATCTATATAGGCAACTCCCTCTCCTCTTCCTCTCTTCCCTATTTTCAACTCCCCAGGCTGTATTCACTGTCTTTCTAGGGCACTAACACTCTCTCCCCAATGTGCCACATTAGAAACATAAGCATCCTTGCTGCTTTCTTTCTAACACCCCCACAGTGGACAGCTTCCAAGTGCTAGCAATTCCACCTTCTCAAAAATATTCTCATTCCTTCCCGCTTCCCTTCTCAGGACCACATCATTTCTTGATCTGTTAACTGGAGCAGTCTTTTGGTTTCAGCTTTACTCTCTTCCCATCATCCTGCAGCTGAGACAGAAAGAGCTTCTGAAGTACACATCTCACTCACCAAATCCCAGGTCCCTTGTCAACTTATTGGTCCAGCAAATAAGAATCTGCCTTCTAAGACAGGGGACATGGGTTAGATCCCTGGACAGGGAACTAAGATCCCACACGCCTATGGCACAACTAACCCCATGTGCTACAACTAAAGAGCCTGCAAGTTGCAACAAGAAGCCTGCGTGCCATGACAAAAGAAGTCTGCAAGCCCCACAACTGGAGGAAGCCTATGTGCCACAACAAAGACCTAAAGCAGCCAAAGAGAGAGAGAAAAAAATTATATATAGATGTTCTCCTTCAAGATAAGGCCCAACTCCTTGGCTCCAGCCTATCTTTAGCCTCATTTCCAAGCAAGTTCCTACATCTTGTCCATACTGAATTGTGTTTAGCAGTTTCCCCAAAACAACATCTTTTATATCTGTGCCTTGACATACACTGCTTCTCTGCCTGATAACTTTTGTCCCAAATTTATTTAGCCACAAAGATTTTTCCATGGAGAAGGAAATGGCAAACCACTCTAGAATCCTTGCCTGGAAAATCCCATGGACAGAGGAGCCTGGTGGGCTGCAGTCCATGAGTTGCAGAGAGTTGGGCACGACGGAGCAACTAAGAGCAACTAAGAAAGACTTTCCCATAGCCTCCCCAGGCCCCTACAGCCTGGGTGTAATGCCCTTCCCATGTGCTCTGAGGGCAGGAGCCCCCTATGAATAGTACACAGTACTGCGACTCTCATATTTGAAAAAATAAACCAATAGTTCATATGGTGAGCATAGCAGGCACTCAATGACTTTCAAAGAATGTAAGATGAACAAATAATAATTTGGCTTGACTCAACTGGTATAAAAGCGGTAGAACCTAAAGAGTCTATGACAAATTAAACTTACTTAGAACTTCAGAGTAATATATTGCTTGTTATTTTTAAGTATTAATAAAGGGTCCAAGAAGGGACCAGTCTCCAGGCCTTAATAACAAACTTAGCTTGATAGAAATATCACATATTCTTAGAGGAGTTCATATACTCTCCACAGGGTCTGACTACCCAGACCACTGGCTAAGGCTGTCTTACTCATCTCTGCACACATGGCACACAGTGTCACTCACAGAGTTTGATAAAGGCCTAATGAATGAGAGATTATAAAGAAAGCATAGAAACAAATAGGGCTTACCTTGTTGAAAAATTTCTAATTTCTTGACTAGTCCAGATTTAGCTTATCAACAAGTGGTCAGTCTTCCTGAAGCTTATATTTCCAGGAAGTATTCAGTTCAGTATTCACTTATTCAATATCCAGAGTCAGCTACATGCCGGCTACCATGGTAGGCACAAGAATTAGCAAGGAAAGCAATAGAACTAGAAAAAGAACTGATTCCAAATCCACCTAGACATTTAATAGCTGTGAAATCTATGTGCCAATCAATTAAGCTCTCTGGTTATAAATGTCTTCATATATAAATGAGAATAAAATATCTATTTCACAGGATTACTATAAGAGTTACATGAGATAATACATAAACCCATTATGGTACAAATATATTAGTTCTTCCTATTATTTACTACAAATAAAAATAGTAATAGTTTATGCTTCACTTTATTAAAATAAATCCATGAGACAAATAAGACAAGAATAATATTCCCAATTATCATTTTTAAAAACCTGTCCCAAGGAATCTAAACCATTTTCCCAAGACCATCCATGCAGCTGGTCAATAGCAAAATTCTTTGGTGTCAGGTACAATACTGTGATTCTCTTTACTTAGTGTCTCTTAAAAATCTCACTGCCAACTCTAGAAGACCTTATACCAAAGAAAGGGACTACAGCTAAGAAAGTATAAGTCTTCCTAACATAGTAGCTGAGGGTTGATGAGCAAATGAAGTGTCAAAATGAATGGTTTCCTTGCTAAAGAATTAGAGTTTTCTTAGCAGACACAGAGAACTACCAACTATAAGGGACACCATAAAGTTTTTAGAGTCAGGGAAAGGTCCCCCAGTGTTGCAAGTTTTGCTTTAACAAGAAAATTCTAATATTAAAAACTGTCAGGTTGCCACAGTAACAATCTATTTGCAATCATGAATCTAGTAGAATTCCATTATATGTCTCTCAAAGAAAAGTAAACTAGATGTAGCCAAGGAATTTAATAAAAGTATTTGCTGGACCAAAAGCCAAGATATGACCATTTTTAGATGATACAACAGGATTTAAATATACAGCAAGAGACCCTCAGGTTACAATGAGCTCCATCAATAAAATTAAAACATTTCGACCTTGACACCAATACAAGGTATAGCTATATTATCTGGAAAACTCAATTCTCTGAGTAAGAAAAATAAATCATTAAACAACTGCGATGACAGCCATGGAACAAGAAAGTCAGAATTCATCAAAAGCAGAACAAAATCAATCCTCAAGGGAAGTATGAATTATAAAGACTAAATTTCTCACAGAAAGCTCAAGGGTTTCATTTTAGTGTTTTGTTCTGTGTGTATGTGTACATGTATTTGTTGGGCGGAGGGTGGGAGGGCTGTATTTTGAACTCCAGGACATTCTTGGATGATTTAACCTTCTACTTTTACCTAGAAAATATCAGAAGGACATATTAAAAATAAATTGATTCTAAAAAAAAAAGGGGGGGAGGGAGAGAGAAGAAAGTTACTGTTTTTAATTAGGCCATTTTGAAGTCAGGACACGCAGAATGCTTAAGTAGACAGGAACAATTTCTACAGAATCAGCAAAGTCTCAGCCGTGACTATGAAAATCATATAGATTTTCTCTCCTGTAAGCTTTTTAATGTTTCTAAAACAGTCCAAGAAATAGTAACTTTTCCCCCACAACCTTAGCAGTGAACAAAGCATTCCTTTTCTACTTGTAATGATTTCACAGAATAGCATATATATACTCAATGTCCTCAAAGACAACCAGAATAAAAATCTGCACTCCCTCTACTACAACAATAAACTGGCTTTGTTAGGAAGTATCACCATGCATAACTGAAGAAATTTTTCTCCTAATTGGCCAGCTCTTTTCTTATACAGTCAGTGCAGAATTATAAATAACTTAATTTTGGTAATATATTTATATTACATATACTATTATAATATATATAGTACCATCTATTTTTACAAACATAACTATTTATATACAAAATAACTCGCTTGCTTTCTGAAACACGGTCCTGAAAACTATGTGTAGTCAAATTTTCTATATGTCATATTTTCCCTCTACCTTTTTAAATGTAAAATTATAGAACATGTTCCCAGGTTCCCTGAAAAGAATTGGCTAAAGACACCTTTTCAAAATAACAGTTAAGGTTAAAGAAAACTTTAAAATCTAGTATTTTAAGCTTTACTAAATTCAAACAAAATATTAACAATTTAAATAACAACTATAGCTAGCACAGACTACATACTTTTGCTTATTGTTTTTAAAGATTATGGAGATTAAGTGAAAGTCGCTCAGTCACATCCTACTCTTTGAGATACCATGGACTATACAGGCCATGGAATTCTCCAGGCCAGGATACTGGAGTGGATAGCCTTTCCCTTCTCCAGTGATCTTCCCGACCCAGGAATCAAAATGAGGACTCCTGCATTATGGGTGGATTCTTTACCAACTGAGCTATCAGGGAAGCCCTTATGGAGATTAAGGTTAAAACCAAAGGTTTCTAGGTTGAGGAACTTAGATGGAAGATAAGACTCTTGAGAGTCCCTTGAACAGCAAGGAGATCAAATCAGTCAACCCTTAAGGAAACCAACCCTGAATATTCATTGGAAGTACTGATGATGAAGCTGAAACTCCAATACTCTGGCCATATGATGCAAAGAACTGACTCAATGGAAAAGACCCTGATCCTGGGAAAAATTGAGGGCAGGAGGAGAAGGGGAAAACAGAGGATGAGAGGGTTGGATTGCATCACCGACTCGATGGACATGAGTTTGAGCAAGTTCTGGGAGATGGTGAAGGACAGGGAAGCCTGGCGTGCTGTGAGTCCATGGGGTCACAAAGAGTCAGACACAGCTTGGCCACTGAACAACATTAAATGGTAAAGGAAATGTACGAGTGAGTACAGATTTGAGGGGAAGCACTAGATAATCATTCATTCTTTACAAATTGAAAAGCAAGGTGGGGATATGTGGTAAACAGTCAGAAGCTGGAAATACAGGGTTGGAACTCAGGGGGGCTGCCTGCAGAAGAGATAAAGATGCACTTGCTGGCGAATAAGCAACTAAATCTAAAACAGAGGATGTCCTTAGGAAAACATTGTGAAAAAGAGAGTAATAAAGAGAAATAAGGATAAACCTTGAAGGAGATCAAATATTTAAAGGTCAGGGGAATTTTTAAAAACAAGATGAGAAAAGTATCTTGGAAGTTCTAAGAGGAGAGTTTCAAGAAGAGAGCAGTCAATAATAATGCCTCAGAGAGCTCAACAGAACATAGCAACAGAAAAGGCATACTGCGATCTGTACTTAGAATGTAACTAGGTGTATTAGTGAAGTCATTTTCAATACAGTAGGTGAGGTTTGACCTCAAAAGGTAGATGAGTAAAAAAATGGAAACAATGCATCAAGAATTGTTGTATTCTATGCTCTTAACACTAAAACCGGAATCCTCAACAAATAAAAGTTAGTGTTTCTGGACTATATAATAACCATTCTTATGTGAAAGAAACCATAGCAGATTTGTTTTTAAAGGCAAAAATTTTTAAATTACTGACTTAGACTAGGAAGCAGCAATCCATCCTTTTTCATTTTTTCTCGAATCCTAGCAGTATAAATAAATTTCCCAGCAAAAAAAAGTCTATTTTCTTAGGCATCAAACGTCAAAATGTTGTTTATTTCTTCTGATGTGTCAGTGCCATAACTCCACTGCACCAATTAAAGGATGCTATGAGTCTATCTGAGATTAGTAATGATATTAATTAAATTAAAAGATTTTTCCTTCCAAGACTTCCATTTCAGTCCTAAACATGTGTTCTCTCTATCCACCCTTGTCTCATAGGGCAATGATCTTCATATTTTAGAGGGAAAAAACTTTCCTTTTTTGGTTCCTGTTAACAGAACATGTTGGATTTAATTGTCAATATTATTTATGAGTTACGAGTGTAGGAGTGTTTTGCAATATGATGAATATTCCGTTTTTTTCCTTTGTCTATTTAAACCTGCAGGTTCAGAGACAGTTTTGTCAAAAACCAAAGAGAAATAAGAAGGAACTTCTAAGATAACTATTTCTAAAAGGAAAAAACATGCTTACAGAGGTTAAAAAATAATAAGCAGCAGCTATTACTGCAGGCAAAAAGCAGGGGGAAAGATAAAATAAAACTGCACAGCAATATCTACCACTACAAACATAGTGAATTGAAAAAATACTTAAATATTGAATATTAGTTTTCTTCTATAACCAAAAAGGACAGTAAAGCTAACAAACTCAGCTAATGCCTAATGGGATGCAAAGTTGTTGTTGTTATTAGACATGACTTAGTGACTCCATGGACTGTAGACTGCCCGGCTCCTCTGTCCTCGGGATTTCCCAGGCAAGAATACAGGAGTGGGTCACCCCTTCCTTCTCGAAGGGATCCTGCTGACCCAGGGATCGAACCCACAAGTCCTGTATTGGCAGTGGATTTTTTACCACTGACCCATGAGGGAAACCATACATCCAAAATACTTGAATGTAAAGAAGAAAGCTGAGACTAGGATAGAGGTTCTTCTGTGTTTATAGGACAATTTCGGATATCATATAGGAACTGCCACATTTGGTTCCAGGCATTCTTTCATAAAATAACAGAAGTGAAATGGAAGTTTTGCTCTAAAAGTAAAGCATATACCCCACCAAGTTAAAGCATTCTACATCTGATGGCTCTTAAAGCTATACAAAAAGCAGTCATAATGTTGTGATAATGACTGAATCATCAAGAACATACAACATTATTTGTATATGAGACTCTACCCTGTAAAGAAGGAAGAAACACTTCTACTTTTAAAAGCAAAAGAAAATGTCTAGGTGTGCTTAGAATTGTCACAGCCTCAGTTTCACAGAGAAAAACAGTGTCAGTCTTAATGTCCTATCAAGCAAAATTTCAAGATTCGAAACCCAACCGAACTTTATAACATAAGAAACTGAAATAAAATTACAAGAGATATTACCTACAACATTTATAAGGTTGACAAGGATTAAAAAGAATGATAATATCTCATGCTATCAAGGCTGTAAAAAAAAATGCACTCATACAGTACGGATAGGGTAAAAGTTAATACAATATATACTGGAGGACAATTTGGCAACATATATGTGGCTTAGCTGATAAAGAATCCACCTGCAATGCAGCAGACCTGGGTTTGATCCCTGGGTTGGGAAGATTCCATGGCAAAGGGAAAGGCTATCCAATCCAATATTCTGGGCTGGAGAATTCCATGGACTATATAGTCTATGAGGTCTCAAAGAGTCGGACACAACTGAACAACTTTCACTTACATAAAATGCACAAAAATTTTCTTTGGAAATTCATTTTTACTAACTTATTCCCTGATGGCTCAGACGGTAAAGAGTCTGTCTGCAATACGAGAGACCAGGGTTCGATCCCTGTGTCAGGACAATGCCCCGAAGAAGGAAATGGCAACCCACTCCAATATTCTTGCCTGGAAAATCCCATGGATGGAAGAGCCTGGCAGGCTACAGTCCATGGGGTCACAAAGACACATGACTGAGCAACTTCACTTTCCTGTCATCTTATGCAAAAAAACTACAATTTTATTATGTAAAAATATGCATATATTGATGTTTTATGCAATTAAAAAAATGAAATACCCCCAAAAAAGTACTAGTTATATACATTTTGACATGTTTCATACCATGGAATGGGCTTATCAGGTGGCATTAGTGGTAAAGAATCTGCCTGCCAATGCAGGTTAGATGTAACAGATGTGAGTTTGATCCCTGAGTAGGGAAGATCCCCTGGAGGAGGGCATGGCAACCCACTCCAGTTCTTGCCTGGAGAATCCAATGAACACAGGAACCTGGCAGACTGCAGTCCATAGGTTCTCACAGAGTCAGACATGACTGAAGCAACTCAGCAAGCATGCATATCATGGAACAGTATATGACTATTAAAAGAAAATTGCATATGGTGTGCATGTGGGAGGGTATATGTTAGATACAGATATAGATGTAGACCCAACACCATTGGTGGAATGATGGAAATACTAGTCTCTAAGAGGCAGGGTTTCCGAAGCACTTGAATTTCCAATGTGCACTTTTATTATTTTCTTTATAATGCATATAAACATTTAAACACTTGAACAAGTGTTTGAAATAAGTGATTACATATATTATCACAGTTGAAAAATACACATTTGCATATATTATACACAATGGCTTTCGTTTGTGTCAAATGATGAGAGATACTTAGAGAAATGAAAGATAATGTGTTGGCTATCTACAGTCTACCACTGTTACTACACAACAGAAGAAAAGAAATACAAAAACTTGTCTTTTTGGGAATGTTGGTGAAAATATTAGTCCGGCAAATGTTTAATATATTACAGGATGAAGATGCTTTCAACCTTCAAGGTGGTGGGAGAGAGAAATGGGTGGTAAAGTACGAATTTGGGGTTTACATGTCTCCGTGCCGTCCAGGTGCTTACACCATGGGCTCTGCAATCAGACATACATGGTTTAGGAGCCCAATTCTGCAAGTGACTCGCTATGTGACCCTGAGGAGGTTCCTTCACCTTTTCAAGCTTCAGTTTTTCTCCTACAATACAGTGATAATAATAGTATTACCCCCAGAAAACCGTTGGGAAGATTTAAGAGATAATATATGCAAGGAACAGTGCCTACTATATGGCCAATATTTGATGTTGGCTCTTATCCTTCTCAAAGTACACCAAGTTTGTTTCTTTCAGTAGCAATTATAAAGACCTCGGGAAATCAAAGCCTGAATTTTACTGCAGAAAAATAAAAACAAGGGATGTCAACTTGAGATTAAATAACACAAAACACCCAACCAGTCAGCAGAATTCATTTTTTCTCTGTAATAATATTCAACCTAAAGACAGTTTTACTATTTCAGAGATCAAAGTCCTCTATGATTATTAATACCAACTCTGACTTTGTGACATGTATTAAAATAATACCAGTTCAAACTGTACATATAAAAAGCACCAAATGAAGAACAAAACTCATATCTGCCTGTTAAACAAAAATGAGAACTTGAGGGAAAATCTAAGCCAAGTCTGAGAAACAAATAAACTATAAAGAGATAATGCAAAAAGAACTGAAACTGTTTCCATGATCAAAGCACATACATTTCCATCATTCAACAGAAGGAAATCAACAAACATGTATTAAGCAATTCATTGCCCTCAGGAATATCCCATTCTATTACAGGAGCCAAGATCAACCAACAAGTAACTGTGACATACGGAGAAGGCAACGGCACCCCACTCCAGTACTCTCGCCTGGAGAATCCCAGGGATGGGGGAGCCGGGTAGGCTGCAGTCCATGGGGTCTCGAAGAGTCAGACACAACTGAGCGACTTCCCTTTCACTTTTCACTTTTCATGCATTGGAGGAGAAAATGGTAACCCACTCCAGTGTTCTTGCCTGGAGAATCCCAGGGACAGGGGAGCCTGGTGGGCTGCCGTCTATGGGGTCGCACAGAGTCAGTCACGACTGAAGCGACTTAGCAGCAGCAGCAGCAGCAACTGTGACATAAGAATTTCCGAGCACCACAGCAATCAGACAAAGAGAGACCATACTTCTTGCCAGTCAGGAGGAAGTACACAGGTATAGTGGGAATGCTTTTCAGGTATGAATACAAACAAAATGGTCACAAATCAAGATTCATTCATCTAGCAAGCCTGAAGTAAGAAGACTACTAGTAAGCTGTATGCACCAACCTTCTACTATCTATTAAGAGTCTATTTTGTGGAAAATATTATGTTATGTGCTACCAGGGAGCACAGTAATATTTCTGATTTACCCTAAGCTTTTCAATCCAGTTGGCAAACAAATGATAGACATTGTATTGTGAATTCCCCAAGGGTAACTGATGAGTCTTCTTTATCTTCATATTTTCATCCTCTTGGTCAATGTCTACATAATCAATGGCATGAATTAAATGTCTGGCAAATAAGTGAATAAACAAATGACTATAACACAAAGCAGGATATTATATATGCCACTGGAGAAGGCAATGGCACCCCACTCCAGTACTCTTGCCTGGAAAATCCCATGGACGGAGGAGCCTGGTGGGCTGCAGTCCATGGGGTTGCTGGGAGTCAGACATGACTAAGAGACTTCACTTCCACTTTTCACTTTCATGCATTGGAGAAGGAAATGGCAACCCACAGAGAAGTGTAGCAGAGGGACACAGAATTTGCATTAGGGCAACCAAGGATGGGGAAGGTATATTCCATTTTTGTCATCCAGCCTCCATACCCATATTCCTCTGGTAATGATCTCTTCCCCCTAAGATCAATGATCTTAGGAATTTTTCTTAAGCAACCAAAAAACAAATTCTTTTCCATGCTGGATTTGGAGCTGAGAGGATGAAAACTTGTAGCTTGCAACCAATGTCTTGCCATCAAAGGGTAAGAGCCCGTCCAAGAATGGAGGCATCTCATGGAAAGAGAGTCTACCAATGGAGAGATAACAGATCCTCATGATAGCTCTTGAGCCTCTGGATTTAGCAATGCCAAAAGAGGCATCTTTCAGTTCCTAGCAAGTAAATCCCATTTTTGCTTCATTCAGTATCAAGCCAGATTTTCAATCATATGAAATTAGAAGAGTTTTTGTGCAAAGATGGAACTGATCACAGAAGGATGTGGTGGATTTTCAATAGGGAAAGAGATTCCAAATAGAAAGAACTGCAAAAATAAGATGGTAGAGAAAAAAAAGCAAGAAGACTACTTCAATTATAATGACTTAAAAAATCTGTCATTCAAGTTTATATTAAGTCTGAAAGAATGAGTTGAGATTAGCTAAGTGGGCTGCATACAGCAAACAGGAGTGCTATACTAAAAGGAGTAGAGCTAAAAGGGACAGCTGCTACCCAGCTCAAACAAATCGTTGCCATGTGGGAAATAACCCAGGGCAGCCACATCCACCCATCTCTTTCTCTCCTCTTCTCCTCCTCGCACTTTCCCCCTCAAATACACACATGCACACACACACACACGCATATACATAGTTGGCTGTTCCTCTAAAGAGTCCCAAAGTTACAAGGAACAAGGGCAGGCAAACAATTTATAAAAATATTTTTATAATATATGCATTAACAGTGACTTCAAAGTGATTTTGTAGGAGGAAAGTAATTCTTTTGCTCATATACTGTAAACTAGAATCCACTTGGATATATCAAGTTCAAGACACACAATTACAGTCTACTAACCTCAAAATAAGGAATAGTACCACAAAGTTATTTTTAAGGCCTTTGACTGTGTGGATCACAATAAACTGTGGAAAACTCTGAAAGAGATGGCCAGACCACCTGACCTGTCTCTTGAAAAACCTGTATGCAGGTCAGGAAGCAACAGGTAGAACTGGACATGGAACAACAGACTGGTTCCAAATAGGAAAAGGAGTATGTCAAGGCTGTATATTGTCACCCTGCTTATTTAACTTATATGCAGTGTACATCATGAGAAATGCTGGGCTGGAGGAAGCACAAGCTGGAATCAAGGTTGCTGGGAAAAATATCAATAACCTCAGATATGCAGATGACACCACCCTTACGGCAGAAAGTGAAGAGGAACTAAAAAGCCTCTTGATGAAAGTGAAAGAGGAGACTAAAAAAGTTGGCTTAAATTCAACATTCAGAAAACTAAGATCATGACATCTGGTCCCATCACTTCATGGGAAATAGATGCAGAAACAGGGGAAACAGTGAGAGATTTTACTTTTGGGGGCTCCAAAATCACTGCAGATGGTGATTGCAGCCATGAAATTAAAAGACGCTTACTCCTTGGAAGGAAGGTTATGACCAACCTAGAGAGCATATTACAAAGCAGAGACATTACTTGGCCAACAAAGGTCTGTCTAGTCAAGGCTATGGTTTTTCCAGTAGTCATCTATGGATGTGAGAGTTGGACCGTAAAGAAAGCTGAGTGCCACAGAATTTATGCTTTTGAATTGTGATGTTGGAGAATACTCTTGAGAGTCCCTTGGACTGCAAGGAGATCCAACCAGTCCATCCCTAAGGAAATCAGTCCTGGGTATTCATTGGAAGGTCTGATGTTGAAGCTGAAACCAATACTTTGGCCACCTGATGTGAAGAGCTGATTCATTTGAAAAGACCCTGATGCTGGGAAAGACTGAGGGCAGGAGGACGACAGAGGATGAGATGGTTGGATGGCATCACCTACTCCATGGACATGAGTTTGGGTGGGCTCTGGGAGTTGGTGTTGGACAGGGAGGCCTGACATGCTGCAGTTCATGGGGTTGCAAAGAGTTGGACATAACTGAGCGACTAAACTGAACTGAACTGAAATCAACAGATACTTAGCATGGAAAAAAGCATAATAACCTTACTGGTAAATAAAATCCCATATCATGCATATAATATTAAATAATGGTACTATATTTCCGATGATACTAGAAAGTAACAAAACAACATAATATAAAATATATTTCAATGAATTTCTAGAGACCACATATACAAAATGACAGCAAAGAATTTATACAAGGCAAAATGAATTTGAAAAAAATTCTTATAAAGGTAACCATAGTACATGTAGAAATATACATCAGCTATAAATAAAACTAGCTCAAAGCATGCAGAAAAATAATGAATTTGAAAAGATACTCCTGTAATGTGCATACATGTCATAAAATTCATGTATTTCTCTGAACATTAATAAATGACAAGCAACAAAAAACTGAAAATACAATTTTAAAAAGAAGACTTCCATGAACACAAGAAAACATAGTGAAGAAAAAGTATCTTTTCATTCACCCTCAAAACCAAGTGAATCACAGCACAGCCCAAAGCCTAAAGGTCACCCAATTACCCATCCACCCACCCATGCTGCTGGAATGGGAGTATTTTCTGAACCCCAGGTATTCAAATATATTTTATATTATGTTGTTTTGTTAATTGCTAGTATCATCTGAAATATAGTACCATTATTTAATATTATATGAATGATACGGGATTTTATTTACCAGTAAGGTTATTATGCTTTTCCCTAATTAGTTACAGTCATCACTACCTTGAAAAGACTATTTTACCAAATGATCAGTGTAGAGACCTACGACATTAAGCTTGAACTTAACGTTCTGTCAACGCCTCTGTTGCTCTTGAGCCCTTGGCTACAGATTAATAAATCTGTATCAGAAATAATATAAGAATAGTCCACTGGTAAATCTCTCTGGGTTGTGACTTGTTTGTTTACGTTAAAACTACCATGAGACATGAAACTTTCATCTTGATTGAAAATAATTACATTCCTAAGCTCCATCACTGAGCACAGCCTTAATGCTCAACTCTACAATACACACATGAAATGTGAGGTAACTTTTGATACAACTATTTGAAGTAAGAAATAAGTATAATAATTCACTTTTCCAGAGGTTGCTTCAAGCTTTTATAAGTGCTCTAAATCTCTCACAATAAATGCTGAATCCAAAAGGGTTCACAGTTCACATTTTGAGGAGAAGCACAGACTTCATTTAGAAAAACAATGATTAAAGATTCCATTTCACATTTGATTCTAAAATCTTATAAGATACAAAACTGCCCCAAGAAATAAGTTAAACTCAAACAACAATTTAATACAATTATACAAAACTTCATTTCAGCACAAGCCACAGCATAAGAGTTTCCTTGTTATCTTCAATATAGAACAAATTGTCCTTCTAACATAAAATATTAGCGGTCATAGTAATTTCACAGTTTTATTATATTTGAAAAAAATTTAATGGTCAAGTCAGATTGCCTCCATTTTATAATATGCAGATAACAGCTACTTTCTCATAAAGATATTAAGAAATGAATATTAAAGAAAGATGATAAAGGAAATAAAACCATTTGAAAAAGATAATCTTAAATTAACATATAAGCTTCCATAGTCATATGCAGAAGGAAAATGCTTACTGAAGTTTGACTTTTATTGATTACCACAGAATTTTTAATTAGAAAATCTAATATGAAAGAGCCAAAAATACTTTAAGGCCCCTTTTCATAAGTATACAAAGTTAGTTTGTCCTATGATTTTTCAACTATTATCTTGCCTTAAAAGCAAGTACAATGCTTAAGAGCTCAACCCTCCTCTTGAATATGCTACTGATACCTCCTAGCAGCATTCAATCATGACAAACCGGGTTACAAAAGTCCTCATTCCCTTCAAGCCTGGGAAGACCTAGACTTGGTAACTAAGCCAGGTGCTGACACCACTGATTTTGGGAACCTTCCCAAGGACACTGCAAAATGTATTTCTGAGTGGAGTTAAAAACATTCAAGGGACTGTATCTTTACTTACCTGCACCATCATGTTCCTTCAAAAACTTACATGGAGACATATATATTTTATTGTTTTAATGCTCATGAATAAAAGTATATTCTCTATATACAAATATGAATATTTCTGTTATTCAAGCAGATGCCTATTCAAAATAGCACAATTTGCTTTACATCTCCTACATCACCTGCTAGTGAGTGAATACTTGAACAGTATGATAGAGCCATTAACAGGTATGGCTTTTCAATAGATAATCACTCTAGTTAGTGCCTTAGTACAATACTTAATTGATCACAACATACATTAAAATAAATCTGCGCTTCCAACTTAGTAAGGAATAAGTAATCCCCCAAGTTACATTTGTGCACTACTTTTCAGGTTAATATTATAAAAATGATGCTTTACAAAGGATTGACTAAAGCAAATGATTGCTCAGATAAGACCATTTTGACTTCTTTCTTCATGCAGGATATTTTCATTATACAACATAACACAGTAATCAAGTTTGCAAAATCCTAAATCACCATGACTCTGCAGCCCTCCACAAAATACTTCAAAAGATACTCGCTTTGTTTTCCTCTTAGGAGTTTTATAGTTTCTGGTCTTCCATTTGGGTCTTTGATCCATTTTGAGTTTATTTTTGTGTATAGTGTTAGGAAGTGTTCTAACTTCATTCTTTTACATTTTTTTTCTTTTTTTTATTGCAAGAAATTCAATAAACACTTTTTGCTTTAAAAAAAAAAAGATACTCGCTGATTTTTCAGAGTAATGGATTAACATAACAATTTAGCTACGAGTAATTCTGAATTCAAATATGGTAGAAGCAAGGGATTTTTTCCTAAGAATGAAAAAGAATAACTCAGTTTTTCATTAGGGGCATCCTAAGAAACAACTTATCATTTTGGTTGTTGTTGTTCAGTTGCTAAGTTGTGTTCGACTCTATGTGACCCCATGGATTGCAGCATGCCAGGTTTCCCTCCTAAATGAGTTTGTTCAAACTTATGTCTATTGAGTCAGTGATACCATCCAACCATCTTATCCTCTGTTGCTCCCTTCTCCTCCTGCCCTCAATCTTTCCCAGTATCAGGGTCTTTTCCAATATGTCAGTTCTTTGCATCAGGTGGTCAAAGTATTGGGGCATTGGCTTCAACATCAGTCCTTCCAATGATTATTCAGAACTGATTTCCTTTAGGGATTGACTGGTTTGATCTCCTTGCAGTCCAAGGGACTCTCAAGAGTCTTCTCCAACACTACAATTTGAAAGCATCAATTCTGTGGCACTCAGCTTTCTTTACGGTCCAACTCTCACATCCATACATGACTACTGGAAAAACCATAGCTTTTACTACACAGACCTTTGTCCACAAAGTAATGTCTCTGTTTTTTAATACACTGTCTAGGTTTGTCACAGTTTTTCTTTTAAGGAGAAAGCATCTTTTTAATTTTATGACTGCAGTCACCCTCCACAGTGATTTTGGAGCCCAAGAAATTAAAGTCTGTCATTGTTTTCCCATCTATTTGCCATGAAGTGATGGGACTGGATGATATGATCTTAGTTTTTTGGATGCTGAGTTTTATGTCAATTTTTTTTACTCTCCTCTTTCACCTTCATCAAGAGGTTCTTTAGTTCCTCTTAATGAATAAGAAATAAGAGTGATTAGGCATTTGGTCTTATTCTGAAGTAAAAAAATGAAAATCTTCACAGTTTCAGTCCACACAACATATAAAAACAGCACCAGGGAGGGACTTCCCTGGTGGTCCAGTGGTTAAGACTCCACATTCCCAATGCAGGGGCATGGGTGTGATCCCTGGTCAGGGAACTTAGTATCTCACATGCTATATGGCATGGTCAAAATAAATAAATCTTGCTTCCTACCCTTAAAAAAATAAGATTTTTTAAAAGATACCAGTGAATTTCTAATTGCTAAATTCAATGCTGACTTTATTTCCCCTTAACATCTCTGCCCTTTCATGCATGTTGGCCATCTCCTTTTTGAAACTGTCTTCTTTCATGGATCCCAAACCACCTGAGATCACCAAGGTTCCTGAGATACCTAAGCTACTCTTTTTACTTCGTGTCATTTAAAAGATCCTTCTCATTTTATTTTGAAAACCAAACTCAAAATAAACAAACAACAGTCTACAGCCAAACTTTCCACGTGAAAACAAAGCTGTCATGAATCAGGGGAATCTCATCAGGATGAGGAAGAGCCAGTGGCCCATGGAGGACTCACACAGGGAAGCAAGACTCACTGGGACAGCCACAGGTACAGGCTTCGAGGAAAATCTTAAATTATCTGCTTCTGACACAAAATAGATTCATTAAACTTAAATCAGCAGCAAAAATCTCCTTGTCGTATGTCAATCATACCTCAGTAAAGCTATGTAAAAAAAAAGAAAGAAAGAAATCTTCTTGGGGGTGGAGGTAGGAATCTCCTTGGAATGCTTATTCCTTTGGCATCCAGGGTTATAGCAGTCTAATTCTTAGCTGCAGGGCCCACACTGACCTGTGTGGGCAACAGCGGCTGCTAAATTCTAGGAAGTCAGAATTGTCTCTCGCACCTTCAACACCTCTCCTTAAAGGCCCAAATCAAATGATCCCCCCATATCAGATGTCCATCTCAGAATTATTACAGTTATTACACATAATATTAGAGTCTACCAGAGAATATCCTGAGAAACTACAGTGTGCTGAACTTGGCATGCAAATTTTTTAAAAAAGAAGATTAAGGCATAGTCCTGCTTATAAGGAACTTTCAATATAAATATATAAGTTATTTATAGACTTCTTTTATGTCTCCTAACAGATGAGGCAGAAACCAAATCTTAATTACACTTCTTTTTCTACATAGTGCTATGAACACAGACAACATACATTTGTTGAGCTGAAACATACTAAGCTGGTTCTTTCTGACCCAAAATATCCAAGCCACTGCTTTGTTGTGACCCTACTTCTCCACTTCACCACTTTGTTCTAGAAATAAAAGAAGCTTAGGAATGACAAGTCAAACCAATTTTCCCTCACTTCATTATTGCTAGTTATTGTTGTTCAGTCACCCAGTTATGCCCGACTCTTTGTGACCTCATGGGCTGCAGCACACCAGGCTTCCTTGTCTCTCACCATCTCCTGAAGTTTGCCCAAGTTCATGTCCACTGCATCAGTGATGCCATCCAGCCATCTCATCCTCTGATGCCCGCTTCTCCTTCTGCCCTCAATCTTTCCCAGCATCAGGGACTTTTCCAATGACTCAGCTGTTTGCATCAGATGATCACAATACTGGAGCTTCAGCTTCAGCATCAGTCCTTCCAACTAGTATTCAGGGTGGATTTGCCTTAAGATTACTGGTTTAATCTCCTTGCTGTCCAAGAGACTCACAGGAGTCTTCTTCAGCACCACAGTTGGAAGGCATCAATTCTTAGGCACTCTGCCTTTTTTACAGTCCAACTCTTACCAACCGTATGTGACCACTGGGAAGACCATAGCCTTGACTATATGGACCTTTGCCAGCAGGGTGATGTCTCTGCTTTTCAACACACTGTCTAGGTTTGTCATCACTTTTCTGCCAAGAAGCAATTGTCTTCTGATTTCATGCCTGCAGTTACCATCTGCAGTGATTTTAGAGTCCAAGAAGAGGAAATCTGTCACTACTTCCACCTTTTCCCTTTCTATTTGCCATGAAGTAATAGGGCTAGATGCATGGCCTTAGATTATTTAATATTTAGTTTTAAGCCAGCTCTTTCACTCTCTTCCTTGACCCTCATCAGCAGGCTCTTTAGTTTCTCTTTGCTTTCTGCCTAAGAGTGGTATTATCTGCATATCTGAGGTTGTTGATGTTTCTCCCGCCTATCTTTTTGCCAGTACATAATACGAAATACCATAGTGACACACAAAGCTGGGGAAAGGGTTTAGTCCCAGAAGAATGCCCTCCTGGCCAACTGCAATAGCAATCTCTAGCAACAGAGCCTACCAAACTGACAAATCAAAGCAACAAAAGCATATGAGCCTTCAGAGGAAGAATGGCTCACATTTAAAATTTATGACTGCACAAAAGCACTCTAGAATTTTATGTTCAATGTACTGAATAAAAAGCAGCTGTTAGGCAAAGAACAATTAAATGACTTCAATGTGAAAGAATTAATCACATTTTCTTATACTTGGGATTCTGCAGTCACTGAAAAAAAAAGATGGAAAGGACTGCAATGTCAATATTCTAAAAACCAACACCAAAATAAGCATCCAATCTAGGATTCATCCACAAAAATGTAAAATTACTTCCTTGCCTAGGATTTTAAAAGCTTAATCATACTAAAAAAATTTTAAAGCACCCATTCTATATTTATGTAACAGAACAAAGTTACTTCTAACATCAGTATATATTTTTAATTGTTCAAAAATACTGAACGTTGAGAATTCCCGGGCAGTCCAGTGGTTAAGACTCGATACTTTTACTGTTACATGCCTGGGTTTGGTCCCTGGTTGGGTAACTAAGACCTTAAAACCGTGCAATGGGGCCAAAACAAAACAGACAAACAAAAATATTTGCAAGTATAGGCCTACACGCTCTTCATGGGCTCTCCATTTCACAGAATGGACTCATATTCTAGTAAACACATTAAATTATGACGTAAGTGGAAAAGTTGAAGTATAGAATATACGCAGATAAAAACAGCAGAACAGGCACTTGGATTATCATACGACTCCAGTCAAGCATCAGTTCAGTGATTGGCCAGTCTATCTCAAAAGGGAACAGAAGAGCCAAAACGTGCACTATGCCAGATGCGTCAGATGTGAACTGAGTGGCTGCGTGATGATAAATGGCGGTGACTACTACCCTTATTTCCTCCGCTTACCAGGAAGGGAGTTTCAGGATGCTATTTTTTCTCTCATGCTCTGTGTCTAGTGCAATCTGAAAACCTGCTGAAGTTACTGGGCTTTGAAATTCCATTTAGAAGAGAGCAGGCTGAACTGTGGAATAGGTATTTTGCATAGAAATGCTCCCAGGGACACTAATTAGGTTTTGGAAAAGAGGAAGTCAGTCACTTGCTAAATGGCTTCATGGCCAAAAGGTAAATTCCACAGCACTCTTCCTATGAATTACAATTTAGCCGAGTAGATTCCAACCAATTCTAGAAACCGAAGGGCAAACGGGCCCCACAAATTTGGTAAAGCCTGTTAAAGAAACAGTTGGTCAGTGCAAGAGGGGAAAAACAAAGGCAGACTTAACTACAAATGTGCTCTGACTTAGGGAAAACTAGACACATATGGAAATTCAGGTTTTAAAAGTAGAGCAGTAAGTTTACCAAAATAAATCTTCCTCCACAAAAACACTCAGGATCTCCTTAATTTTCAAATTTTCCTACTTCACATAATCTGATATCTATGGAAGTTATTCATAAGCAATATTTTTTAAAAATATACAGTATATTATTTAATACCTGTTTTATCATTTAATGCCTGATGCTTTTCATTTTGCTATATATACGACAATGACAATGTTAGTCACTCAGTCATGTCCGATTCTTTGCGACCCCATGGACTATAGCCTGCAAGGCCCCTCTGTCCATTGAATTCTTCAGGCAAGAATATGAGAGTGGATTGTCATTCTATTCTCCAGGTGATCTTCCTGATTCAGGGTTCAAACCCTAGTCTCCTGCACTGCAGGCAGATTCTTCATTGTCTGTGCTACCAAGGAAGCCTCTAGTAAATTGGTGATTTTTTAAGATCTGCTTTTTTAAAAACCATGAATCCTCTGATTCTTCATAGAGGACCAGAATGATAAGAGATAAAAACTGCCAAAAAGCAGAAAATGACATCATTAGAATGGGAAGAGAGATTTCCAAGTGTCTGGATGTGAGATACTGCCAGTCAGTCATCTGGGGCAGCCGTTCAGCCCTGATGGACTGGAACCTCTCTGACTGCGCCCTTTTGTGATAAACTGGCCAACTCCTGACAACAGCTGCTGGCTGGAGGGATGAAAGAATAGACGTTACTGCTCTTAGATTTTTTTAATATGCTTTTTTTGTACTTCTACTTTCTCATTCCTGTCATAACAGAACATGTCCAAGGAAGTTGAGAAAGACTTCCTAGAAAAGGGGGCATTTGAAGTGAATCTTGAAGAATGAAAAGGAATTTGCCAGGAAGAATGGAAAGAACTGTACATACAAAGGTTGGAATTAGGAGAGGAATCTTTTTACTGTTAGGGAAATGACAAACGGCAAGAGTGTAAAGTACTTTGAATCCTATTCTACTAATGCTGATAACTATTAGTACATACGTGAGTTACCACACTCACTAAGCCACTGTATTATTTCGTAATTGAAAACATGAAGTTGTTTTCAAAAGAAACTTTTAAATACCAAGATCATCTAAGTCTAAACATTCCCTGCCATACAGAAAATACCCTCCCAATAAACTGAAAGAGCTATAACTCTAACTATACAGCATAACGCCCCCCCCCAAAAAAAGGGAGAGAGAGAGAAAACTTCTAAAAATGTAAATGAGATATGAGCTTTTATATGATTATTCTTTAAAAATATCCGTCTAAAATAGTCTCTCCAGATTGGCATAACTTGAATTTTTAAGGGTTGTGCTAAATGTGCTAAGTGGTAGAAGTCTATTAAATAGTTAGGTCATTTCCAGATAAAATAAGATTTTGAAACATTTACTACTAACCACTAATTTCCTTTTACAGAGAAACTAAAGAGATTTGGGACTATAAGTGAATAATGTTTGGTGCCATCCTAAAATGTTCTAAAAAAGCAAGGGTTTTAAAAATTATCACTGGTATTTATATTTACCAATCTATACAATGCTAATATAAAGGTCAGTTCTTGGCTGCTTAAGGAAAGTAGGATGTGTGTTTTCAGTAAAAAAAAAAAAAAAAAAAGGTATAAGGAGTGAAATTACATTTTATGAAGGGAAAAGGAAGTAGGTTTGACTTATAGGTGGCTGTTTCAGGATGGGAGAAAAAAGGAATGGGTACAGAAAGTGACATGAATGTTTTGTGGAAAGTGGACCCCAAGGGAAGAGTTTTGTGCATAAATACGAGTTTTCTTGAAACATTGAACTATCTTTGATAATAGATTTTAAGTTTATCTCTTAGGTGATCTGTTCTATATTTACCTTTAAAATCTTTTGTTAATTTTGGCTTAGTGAGTAACTGTTGTTTCACAGTGACTTATATGATCCTATCTGACTGTTATAAATCCTTTTGATATTTATTGACAATACTTTTTAAATTATTGACCTCTAGCTAACTTTGGGGTGTTTCAGAGGGCCCCTGAAACATCCTAAAGAGAGATGTTAAACTAGTTGTGTTTATTTAGTGGGTTAAATTACATAAAAAATATTATCAAATGAGTAATGAATCCACTCATGTTATAATGTATGATAAAATTACTAATACAGATAATCTAGAAATTATATGGAGTTCTTAACAGTCTGATATGTCCTGGTATTCTAATGGAAAGCGTGATGACTTCCCAAAGTTAGCAAAAGGACTGAATGAACCGCGAATATGCTTATAACTTTTATGGTTTTTATCTGAAAAATTACAGGTTAGAATCTTGTGTTTTCCAGGAGTAGGGAAAACCTTCCTCTCAAACTAATTATGAAAATAATTTTATAAACCATACAACTATATTTTCTCTCTATCTAACTTCTTCAAAAATTTAAAACTCTTAGGTTTCCAGCAGGTTTATCAAATGAGCTAAGGTTATCTCACTAACAGGTACAAAAATCTCAAAGAATTTTGAGACCTTAAAAAAGAATTCACCTAGATTTGTTAGGCAAAATGTGATAAGCCTTTGGTGTGAGTTTCCCAGCCTTGTTTTATTTTAAAAGTTCAGTCTAAGACTCTATAAATGTTTCAATAAAATAAAAAAAGTCTATGATCAATAATGGTTATAAAAATCATCAGACCAACTTACTGTGAACAGACCTGTTTTGCAAACAAACTAGCCTTAATTTGGTTAAATTTGATAAAATGAGGGTAATTTTAGAGAGAAAATGATGTTTCAATAAATGTTAAATCCCAGTTTGTTAATAGAGGTCTACCAATGGAGATAATAAGACTCACTCAGTTCTTAGATAGTTCTTTGCTGTTATGTGATATCAATGCAAAATTTAATTGAATTCTTAAAGAACACCCTAAGTTTGTTTCTGAAGCTTATCTAGGTAAGACATAATTTAAGAGACTATCTCCAACCTGGATAAAAGGACTTTTTATCAGGAAAAACTACACTACACCAAGATGAAACAACGATGACATCATAGGACGCAGATGCTCCGCTCTGGATTCCTGACCAACTGATTCGTCACCATGGACAGATGTCCCCCAGCATTATGAAACTTTCCGAGAAGAGGCCAAGACCACCGCTGCTCCTTCCTCACCCCCCTGCCCCGCCACATCGGAATTCTCCTCCAGATCAACCACCATCCCTGCCTCCTGAGGATATCGATCCACCGATAGAGACAATCTTTGTTGCTACGCTTGCTTTGCTTGCCTGTCAGGTAATATACTGTAATGCTACTACAGAGAACACTTACTGGGCGTGTTTTCCCTCTTGCTTGTAACAATCGCCTCTATTACTGTTGCTGCTGTCTCTCTCTCTCAACAAGTACATACTGCTGAGCTTGTCAATCAGTTGAGCATGTCAATCAGCTCTCAAAGAATGTCTCCTTAGCCTTGGCTACCCAAGAGATAATAAACAGAAAGTTGAAAGCTAAGGTAGATGCTTTAGAGGAAGCAGTCCTACAGATAGGTCAGGAGCTTTAGAATACAAATGGATTTGTGTTACTCCTCTGAAAGTCAATCAGTCAGTGTATTCTTGGGATCAAATACAGAACCATGTCCTTGGGATAGGGAATCAGTCAGATGTTGGTCTAGATCTAACTAAATTGCATAAAGAAATCCAAGATATAGGCCAGTCAGAGTTAGACTTTTCCGTCGCTGGCATAGCTGACTCTTTCTTTAAAAGTCTCTCTGATTTTGTTTCCCATAAGAGCCTCCTCCCAATATTGACAAATATAGGAACAATTATTGCTGTGGTTCTAACAGTTTTCCTTCTGCTTCCAATCATCGTCAGAATCCTATGCAAATCTTGAGAAAGAAGAATGCAACTGGCGGAATCAACCTACCTGACTTTAGGCTATACTACAAATCCAAAGTCATTAAGACAGTATGGTACTGGCACAAAGACAGAAATATAGATCAATGGAACAGAATAGAAAGCCCAGAGATAAATCCACGCAT
>ML663559.1:5479342-5499470 GCA_007570785.1 Antilocapra americana
CCCACTGCTGGGCATATACACCGAGGAAACCAGAATTGAAAGAGCCAGGTGTACCCCAATGTTCATCGCTGCATTGTATACAATAGCCAAGACATGGAAGCAACCTAGATGCCCATCAACTGACGAATGGATTACAAAGCTGTGGTACATATACACAACGGAATATTACTCAGCATTAAAAAAAAATTCATTTGAAGCAATCCTACTCAGATGGACGAAACTGGAGCCCATTATCCAGAGTGAAGTAAGCCAGAAGCAAAAACAACAATACAGTATATTAACGCATATATATGGAATTTAGAAAGACAGTAACGAGAACCCAACATGCGAGACAACAAAAGTAACGCAGATGTATAGAATAGACTCGTGGACTTTGTGGATGAGGGTAAGGGTGGGATGAGATGGGAGAAGGGCATTGAAGCATGTTAATTGTCATGTGTCTAATCAATCGTCAGCCCAGGATTGATGCTCGGGACTGGTGCAGCGAGATTTCCCGGGGGGGAGGGAGGAGGGAGGGGGGTTCCGGAGGGGAAGCATATGTAAACCCATGGTGATATCATGACAATGTATGGCAAAAACAATTAAAAAAAAATAAAATAAAATTTTGCTTATAAAAAAAAAAAAAGAAAGAAAGAAAAAAAAAGAATGCTATGCAAGATCATAAAGGACATCTCCCTTGAACTGCATGCCGCCATCTTAAAAAACAAAAAAGGGGGAGATGCTGGGAGCCGTCAGGATGCCCCCTTGCTCGGATGACAAGGTCACGAAACTAAGAAAGAAATTGCAAAGCTGACTTTCTTTATCGGGGCATCCTGGGCAAGCCCCACCCTGGTATTTTTCTTGGGAGTTCTGTCCATGCTCAGAACATTGGCTCATCTCAGTAGGTCAGTCCCAGTTGGAAAGAATTTGTCCTGAGATAATTCCTCCAGACCTTATCCACCAGAGGATCCGGGAAGGTGGATCACCTTCCCCGGGGGCTAAGGAGGAATGAAAGGGACATTTAAATAGATTACTACTCCTTACTGGGGAGTTTACCAAGAGTTCTCTGGGGGTCATGGCAAGGCCACCACCAGAAAGGCTCGTACTTGGGTCATCTTTCCACCTCCCACTCCCCGGACCACTCCACGGAGGAGGCTCTCTTCCTTGAAGAAACCAGGCTGGAGTGGGACTTAGGAATTCTCATAACTGTGGCCAGCATAGTTGGAGATATTGATTGCCTTAGGATAATGTAGACATAGAAATTCATTATAGTAGATATAAGGTTAGTAGGGTTTTACTGCTGAAGCAGTGATGCTTGACTGTCTCTTTGTCCTCTTTCCTCTTTCCCCTAAGAACTGAAGTAGGTTACTAGAATAAACAGTCTCAAACTTAAGCCCTTCCCTCTAGCTTCTACATAGTTGTACCTGATAAGAGAAATGTAACCTTTCTACTTAGGTTGATGTACTTATCATGATTGAATGAAGTATGCTGAAGACATTCAAATGGTAAACATACTATTGTTAAATCTAATTATGCAGAAGTCTGACTTCTGTAAGGGGAATGTTTCATGATAGATTGGGGAATGAGCTCAATGATAAGGTTGCTATGGAAGGTAGAAAACAAAAAATTGTATAGAATGATAGGTGATGTAATGATGTAATGGGGATGTCTTTTGGCTATAAAACTGTAAACCAACAATAAACGAGAGAGACTTCTCCATCATCCCACAAACTAACAGCAATAAAGAGAGACTTCTCCATCACCTCACAAAACTAACAGCTTCCGCCGACACCACTCATCCCTCAAGACCCCCGGACCCCGCCGGGGCTGGACCCCGGCAGTTGTTTTCAAAAGAAACTTCTAAATACCAAGATCATCTAAGTCTAAACATTCCCTGCCATACAGAAAATACCCTCCCCATAAACTGAAAGAGCTATAACTCTAACTATACAGCATAACGCCTTGCTTCTGTGGACTTTGCAAGCTTCTCTTAAGTGACTTTGAGGAGGTAAGAAGTGACAAAGAATATCTAAAGATCACTGGGATATGAGGAAAATATTTTCGGCATAAAAAAAATTATGTTTAGCAAGTATCTAAAGAGAAGCTGGAAGCCCGCAGGACAACCATTAGCAAACACACACACAGATATCTTCTGGGAATGGAATTCCAAAACCTGACGACATCCTTAACAATTCTCACCAGCCTAGCAGCTGACAAAGCAGCTGCTGCTGCTGCTAAGCTGCTTCAGTCGTGTCCGACTCTGTGTGACCCCATAGACGGCAGCCCCCCAGGCTCCTCCATCCCTGGGATTCTCCAGGCAAGAACACTGGAGTGGGTTGCCATTTCCTTCTCCAATGCATGCACGCATGCTAAGTCACTTCAGTCATGTCCGACTCTGTGCAACCCCATGGACAGCAGCCCACCAGGCTCCTCTGTCCACAGGATTCTCTAGGCAGGAATACTGGAGTGGGTTGCCATTTCCTTCTCCAAAGCAGAAGCCCACTCAACTACTGCTGACGATCAGCATTCAAAGCTAAATTTCCTCTGTCAAATCAGAATGACTTACAGGTAGAAGCACATTACCTTAGGATCCAAAGGAATACAATGATTTCTACCTCTTTGCTTACACATTTACACACGCATGTGTGTGTGCATACACACACACACACACACCAGCAGCCATAACCAGGCTTTGCTGATTAGTCACACTGACTTTGATAACCTCTCCTTGTGTGTTCTCATATTTACTGGCAGCTTAACAAATGAGCTCAAAATAGCTCAGCCTGTCAAAAATAATTCCCTATCCAGAGGACATACTTGCTCTGCCTGCATTCATTTGCTACTGTCATAGCAGCAATGCTTCAGATATTACCAGGCTTTAGAAGTGTGAAGAAACACATTGACTATGCAATAATGTGAAAAAGGAAAAGCAAGATGCCAGTGACAATGCAACAATGTAAAAGAGAGAATGCATGCATTGATTAAATCCTTGCAACTTACTAGTTACTATGCAAGGTGCTAAGAAAATGGTTAATTCCTCAAGTTACAGCCTATCCAAGCAGTCACTCAGTTCCAGGAAAGGAGCAAGGAATGAGGCCTGCAGGGCCTTCAAATGCCATATTTTAAAACCTTGATTTTATATAATAGGCAGTAGGAAATCAACATTTTAAAGCAGGAGAATGCAAATGATCAGATTATACACACACACACACACACACACACACACACACACACACACATATATATATATATCTCAAGTGAAGTGAAATGAAATGAAAGTCGCTCAGTCGTGTTTGACTCTTTGGGACCCCATGGATATACAGTCCATGGCATTCTCCAGGCCAGAATACTGGAGTGAGTAGCCTTTCACTTCTCCAGGGAATCTTACCAACCCAGGGACTGAACCCAGGTCTCCTGCATTGCAGGCAGATTCTTTACCAGCTGAGCCACAAGGGAAGTCCATATACCTCTAAAGGCAGTATCAAAAATGGGTTGAGATCAAGGAAAAGAGCAGCAACAAAGATTAGACAGGCCATATAGGCAGGATAAAAAGAACCTTAACTAGGCCAGTGGCAAAAAACAGATAAAGAGAGAGAGAAAAAAAAAAAAAAGAATTAAGAGATATTTCAAAAGCAGCATAAGTAGGGCATATAGAAGGCAAGAGAGAGGGAATATTCATTCAGAGACATCTCTGACATTCCTTATGTGGCTGATTCAGGAGACTGCCACACCAAGAGGAAAGACAGAAAAGGTGGAGAAGAAGCATATCCTTGGAGAAGGCACTGGAGACCCACTCCAGTACTCTTGCCTGGAAAATCCCATGAACGGCGGAGCCTGGTAGGCTGCAGTGCAGGGGGTCGCTAAGAGTCAGACACGACTGAGTGACTTCACTTTCCCTTTTCACTTTCATGCATTGGAGAAGGAAATGGAAACCTACTCCAGTGTTCTTGCCTGGAGAATCCCAGGGACGGCGGAGCCTGGTGGGCTGCCATCTATGGAGTCACACAGAGTCGGACAGGACTGAGCGACTGAAGTCAACTGAACTGAACTGAACTGAAGCATATCCTATTGAGGAGAAGGAGAAGACAATACTTTTAAGTATTGTTCATGATGAATCTGAAGTTAAAACAGATCATGCCAGTGAAGGTTTTTATTAGGTAGAAAATATGAGATTGGAGATCAGAGGAAATAGTAAGGCTCAGCAAGTTAGGCCATGACAGTGGAATGCTTGTCATTCAACAGGTAAAAAGAATTAACAAATTACGATTTTTTTTTTTTAAGCAAAATGGTGAGAGGTTTAGAAGGAAAAACAGGGGCAAGTTATGCCACAAAAGGCAATTCAAAGATTCCTAAAATTTGGACAGTATCACACCACAAAATCTGTATTCTTGAGGTTTAAGTGGGTACTGTTCTAGGGACTCTTGGACAAACAAAACAAGAAAATCTATAGTCACCTATTATTACAAAAGACTCCTGAGGCACCAAAACAACATAGCCTACCAATTTCACTCTAAACCTGAAACACCAAGAGCCCATGAAAGGCTGTGAAGGATGAAACAGGCCCCCAGGACATCAACCAGCAAGTCACACAGGCCTCTTCAGACGCTGAGTTGGTGCTGTTAATTCAATAAAATACCGCCAGCCAAGAGGAGCAGGAGGGGAAGAAAGAAAATGCTCTAAAGGGCATTTTTAATCCTGTTCGTAATTCAGCAGATCCTAATAAAAGAGCTCTGCATAAACAGAGCCTTGGTAATCTTTTCCTATAGCATCAAAACTAAAATCAAATGTTAATTAAAACTTAAAATAGCACCCACAATTGTCAAATCTGATCATATGCAATTCCAATGCTTTTATTTGACAAGTATTTGTTTAAAACATAGTATTTCTAAATTATTTGCCTATGCCTCTCCTGTCATAAATTTTAAAGGCACTTGAAAAACACTTGTCAAAGAAGCCAAAGATGATTTTATCCTTTACTGTATATATTCTATTGTCTTATAAAATGCTTTAATCCATAAATGTAAGTATTTATAGAATTACAAGAAAAAACACATCCAATAATGGCTTGAAAACAAGACAGAAATAAGCTGAAGGCTCTTGAATGATTAATGTTTTAATATTCAGTACTTGAAGGTTGTGGACTCTAGATTTCAAAAAGTATCTTAACTCTATGCAAATTTCATTTCAATTATCTTTATTTTCACCTACAGTTGTGGTAGCATCAGCTCAGAAATATTTGATAGGAAAAACCCACCTTCCCCTGACCCCTCATGCTATCACTTATTTAAATTTGAATATATGAAGGAGAGAGGTGTAAGACATGAGGCACCACCTCTATGAAAACAGAAGGAATACCAATTAAACAATTTAAATATTTAATTTAAATAATACTATAGCAGTGCTTTAGTATTAGTGGTAGAAATCTTATCAGATACATACTCCCATTTCTTTCACTCTGGGTTTGCTCCTAAGGCTTAGAGTAGTTCATAATTAGAGCTTTAATATAGAACATAACACAGAAAGCAATACGGTGGGATGAGGAAAATCTAAAGTCATGATACTCAAGTTAAATCTCTGGCACCTTTATTTAAAAACAATGTGACCTTAAGCATCTCATCGTCTGCAAAAGGAATAATAACTCAGAAGGTTGTTATAAGCAATGAATGTGACTATATTTGTTAAAGTACTTTATAGAGTTAAAAAATTAAAATAAAAAATAAAATTGGGTGACTATAGCACTAGGCCACTTTTGATAAATCTTTCAACTGTCCTGTGATCTACTAATGTAAGACAAAAACCACTGTCTGATACCCAGTAAGTACAGGACCAAAAAAATGAGCAATACAAAACAAATCCACAAACTGTCAAGTATCTAATACAGCAGTTCTGTTCATAACAGTTATCTGGATGGAATACATCCAGATGGTTTGGAGAGTCACCATCATTTAAACATAGCCAGAGTCTCTGATACTGAAACTCATCTTTATAGAAACAATCTAGTCTAGTTTCTAATACTGATAAGAGTAATCATACAGTGTAACTTATTCTTAGTTTCCTGGCTTTATACTGACAACTTTCAATATAAGGAATAGAGAAGTGTGGACCCAGGGAAATGGGAAGATGTCAGTGAACATCTATAAGATGAACAAATTCTGAGAATCTATTGGACACCATGATGATTATAGCTGATAATACTATTTTATATTTTAAAATTGCCACATGAGTAGATCTTAACTGTTCTCACCACACACACAAAAAGGAAATTACATGAAAATTATGTGACGTGATTGAGGTGTTAGCTAACTCTACAGTCAGAATCACTCTGCAATATGTAAGTATATCAAAGTAACACACTGTACATATTAAACTTATATAATGCTATGTGTCAATTACATCTCAATAAAGCTAGAAAAAATATATAAGGAATAGATACTGATAAGTTGTTTGTGACATTTAGTTGTTTGCTCTATCACAGTTTTATTTCAACTTAGAAACTAATTCTTAAGCACTCAGGCATCAGATAAGGAGAAGGAGCATTTGACTGAGCTCCAAAGATTTAAATTTTAGCATTCATCCTGTCACAGGGTGATTATTTTATTAATTTTCTCTTAACTGCAACTGATGCGTCATGGAAAGAGGTAGAGGAGAGGAAGCAGGGAGGCTAGGGATCTGGTTAGTTTCTGTGATCTTTTCAGGCCTAAAATTGTATGCTTCTCTGATGCTTAAGGAAGGAACTGCACAGCATGACCCCTATTCTCACAAAGTTTACAATCTAGCTGGGAATTTAGGAAATGAAGACATACAGTTTTCACAGTTGTCAAATGATCGGTATAGAATATACCAGTGGCTACTGATTTTACAGCACGGAAGGATCAATCCTAGTCATGTGGATTTCATTAACGACTGGAGCTGAAGAATAAGCAGGACTTGGGTAGACAGGATGGGGAAAGGTATACTGCATTCTTCCAAGATGCACCATGAAGGTGATAAACACAGAGTACCTTACAAATCATCAAGCTTTACCTTATTCATGGGGCTTCCCTGGTGGCTCAATTGGTAAAGAATCTGCCTGCAATGTGGGAGACCCGAGTTCAATCCCTAGGTTGGGAAGATCCCCTGGAGAAGGAAATGGCAACCCACTCCAGTATTCTTGCCTGGAGAATTCCATGGACAGAGAAGTCTGGCAGGCTACAGTCCATGGGGTCACAAAGAGTTGGATGCGACTGAGTGACGAACACTTTCATTTTCACTTTACCTTATTCATGGAGATAACTCATCCTGACATGTGCTTCTAACCTGGAATGACACACTTGCAGGGACAGGAAGCGCCAAGCCATGCCAAGGCAGCCTGATACGTCCTTGGACCACTCTAATGACAAAGCTCTTCTAGGTACTGAGCCATAGACAGCTTGCCCAATATGACAGGGCTTTTTGCTCTTTCTTCATCATACTGTACAAAGGAACAGTTATCTAAATAAGTATCTTTTAATATGTAACACTAGGTATTGAAGAAAAATTTAATGAAAATTGATCCTTCCAGATAGTCGTTGGGCTATTTTCTCTCCTGATCAGGCCACATTTTTTCATCTGACTTACAGAAGCCATCCCCACACTTACCACCTTATTTTCTATATCATGTAGCAATGTCTAATTTCTGCCTTCAACACTATCACTCTGTTTCTCCCTGTTATAAAATTTAACGGAAGTTTATCATATCATAATTTTTCATTACTATTAGTGTTATACCCCTAAAACTTTTTTCCTTCCATAAGAGGTCCATCTCATTCATAACACAAATGGTCAAAGCACAATAAAATATGAAGGCAATATCCATGATCTAAGAAAAAGATCTGAAGACTCAAACAAAAATTTTCTAAACCTGAGTTATACAGCCAAGATAATTCTACTAGAAAACTGTATCTTTACACTTCTTTTCAAGGCAAAATAACAAACTATAACACCTGCAGTTAAAGAAAACAAACAAAAAACTAATAATGATAGTTTATGATAAATAAGTAAGATATTAATAAAGTATATATCTTTTTATATTTAGGAGTTTTACTTCTTCCTAATCCTTAGTGAAATAATACATCTTTTCTACTATATTATTGAATTAAGACATCTTAAATTTATTGAATCAAATGTTTTGGGGATAAAAAATAATAAATCCAAGAGATAATTACTGTATACATATTGTGCTTACAAATGTCACTGGGAATGTAAAACTATAGAACCAATGGCATGTTAAAAAGTAACAGTAACTGTTAAAAGTAATTTAAATAAAATATTTTCAATGTTTTTCTTAATTAGAGAAGTTGTGACAGTAAGTGCTATCTCCTATTGTACACACACACAAAAAAACCTTTTGGCTTACAAAAAATAATTTAAGGATTGGTAAGCAATGACCCATGGACCAATCTGATTCACTACCTGTTTTTGCATAGACTGCAAGATTAGAATGTTTCCTTTCATTTGTAAAATGTTGGGAAAAAATAAAAAGAAGAGTATTTGAGTACAAGTAAAGGTTATAGGAAAATCAATGTTCTATGTCTGTAAACAAAGTTTTATTGAAAGACATCCATGCCAGCTCACTAACATTTTATCCATGGATGCTTTCAACTATAATGGAAGAGTTAAGGAGTTGCCATGGAGACCATAAGTAGCCCTCTCATCATGCATTACAAATTGCCAATAATAATTCACTTTTGCTTCTTGGCCTACAAACTCTGAAATATTTACTATGTGAGCTTTTGCAGAAAAAATTTGATGAACTCTGGATTAATATAATGATTCATAATTTCCTGAAGAATTTATGAATATGGAAGCTTCTGTGATTCTGAACTGAACTTCGTGAATTTTACCATAATATAGATTCTTTTTTACCTAGTCTTGTATATTTACAGTAATAATTTTAAAATATATTTAACTAAGTATTCTACATAAAACAGAAAATATACAGTTTTCATACATTCTTTGACCCAGTCAATAATTAAATGCCTACTGTGTATCATGAAGACTCCCAGAGATTCAAAATAAATAATATGTAATTCCTAGCTCTAAGAAGTCACACTCTAGTAGGGAGACACAGTACTCTAATAGAAGTTTTTGTCACTAGAGGGAAAGTCAAAGCAATGAAAGTAACCTCTGTTATTCTGTAATGACATATTGTCATTTTAAAAATATTACTTCTATCTGAATTATTGGCAAGCTATACACTCAAATAGATAAGGTAACAAGGCTTGGCAAACACTTTTATCCATCAGTAGTTTTAATCAAAGAATTGGTCTTATATATGTAATTAACCTTGAGCAACACAGGTATACATAAAAATGCTGATTAAGAATTTAATAATAACCCTTCTGAACTTCAGAAGTTAGCTGGCATCTGGTCCTTAACTATGATAGACAGACATTCATTCATCACAGGTTATTTATTCATAAATGAAGAGAAATAGTAACTGAATGGTTAATAATGATGAATATAATAGATAAATATCACCAATAAAAACATTTGTTTTGAAGTCCCAAGTGTCCTACAAATGTCACTTTACTTAGAAGAACATTTTTGAGAATAATCGTCTCTTGAATCTACTCAGAGAGTCAATCTATTGTATAAAAAACATAAATCATAAATGCATCAGCTTCTCATAATTAGAAGGCCAAGATCTACATGCAGTTAAGTATGTTGGCTGTTATCCTATTTTACTTAAAACCAGAAGAAAAGTATAATCCCAAAAATTAAGTTTTCTAACAGCTGTTCCGAGCAAGACAAGAGAGATGTGTTATCTAGCAGCTACCTCCAAATGTTGAGATACACGCACCCTGGTGATTAGAGGTTAGCAATCCTGGTGTGTCTGCTCGCTTTTAGTATTAAATATTTAATGGCATATTTTCCTTAATGGAATCCAGGCACATCTGATCAGTCACTGGGATCATTTAGTAATGCAGTCAAAGTTATCACATTGCCATTTCATACAAACTTTGTAATTAGATAATCCATCACTTTATTAATTCAAAAGATTGCTTTCCTTACTACTTTAGAGCATGCTACAGTAGTGAAATCCAACTGAGCTGATCAACAAAAAGGTTCTAAAATTGGGTCCTGCATGAACTTGAAACCCTCAAGTGGCAAATGCACACACGCACTCCTGACCTTTCAAACAACAGAGGCCATATATGTCCCACAAATTAACCGAACAGCAACACTGAAGTAATAAGGCACCCTACATCCAGAATGAGAGGGCTAACTAGATGAAAAACTTAAGATTAAAAACTGAATATATCAGAAACAAATTTGTTCTTCCTTTTTACTGAGGTACACCATTCTTCAGCAAATAGAAAGATCCAAAAAGGGATTATTTAGTAATTTTTTCCTCCACGCTAACTTATATACTTTGCTAAAAGTATGAGGTTATAGCAGAATACCAGGGACTATTTATTAACACTCAAATGGCATATACCAAATGGACATACATGATCTTTAATATATTACCATTTGTGTCTTATTTCTAACACATCTCGATTAAAATATTAAATCATTATTTATTTTCATCCTATGAATTAGCAAGATTCTTGTTCTAACCCATTCTCCACTGCATCTTCAATAAAAAGTAAATCTCTCCCTGTGAAAAGAATTTACTCAGAATGAAACTGAATGTAAACTTTAAGTATCATAATACAAAAAAACTTTCTAAAATTCTCACTTTCAGATCTATGCAATCACAGTATATATTGCAAAAGCAGTTGCCACAAATAGCATGAGTCTGGAAGGCAAGATCAGGAGGTCACAGATATACCCTTAAGAATAAAAATAGCGTTCTACCAGGAAAACTATTATTTTGTTTAAAAGAAAAAAAAATTTTCTCAAACAGATCTGTAATTGCTAATCAAAAAATCCTGTTGCAGTTGTATAATATTATCGAGTTAAAAAGTACTTTGTAGAGCTCTGGCAGCGATAACAATGACATATGTCTTGTGGCCAGAAAGGTCACTTTTATTCTTGTTGCTTCCAATTTAATATCTGGCTTTGAAACATTTTATGCAACTAGTCCATTTTCTATTTTATTGTTCAGAGCTTATCACATTCTCATCAGTCTACCAAATGCATTTTTAGAAAAGGAAGTTCTAAATCCAGAAAAATTATATATATTTTTTTAAAACTTTGTACAATAATTTCTAAAAAATATACTCTATGCATTGGAAATAAGCTCAAAACTAAGTCTACTTTCTATATTTAGAAAGACCATTACCAGTAATTACCAGTGTACCTCTGAGGGGATAGACTAGAGAAATACTATACATGTCATTTCAGTAAACTATTACATGACAACTAACAAAACTCTTAGAATTTAATTTCCTCCTTTTAAGACTCATGTGTAAGAGACATTTCATTTATCATAGTAAGCCTGCTTTTATATTTCCTCCATGAAATCCCAAGGAACTACTCTGAAATCATGAAGTTGTGATGAATGTAGGACACAGTAAATGATTTTTGTCCATGATAGCTACGGGTTGAAATGAAGCTGGCTACTAGAGGAAAGGTACTATTTTCTGTTTGCAAAATTTTCTTCTCAACAACAGAGGTAATTCTGAGTGTGGGATACCAGCACCAGACACAATGTATGTAAGTTTCTGTGACTCTGATTTACAGTCAGTTGCAGATTACACTCCTGTTTTATATTGGAATACAAATAAAGACGGAAAATGGGGCCGTGTAAGCAGAAATTAGTAACATGCGTCAGACACTCTAAGTACTTTATAGCTAATCCTCACTTTAATCTGTAATTATTATTATTTTTTGTGTTTTCTATTTGTGTGCTCAGTCACTCACACAGTGAGTCACTGTGTGTGACTCACATAGTCAGGCAGATTCTCAACCACTAAGTCACCAGTATTACGATTATCATTCCCATTTACAGATAAGGAAATCCAGGTTGAGAGAATTTCACTTACTTGTCTGAAAAAGCGACTTAACCATCACACTACTACCCAGCCTCCCATTTAAATTTGTCCTCTAACTGTAATTTTCTCACCTTTTAAAAGTTTATATTTATGATTATGCGTACATACTATCTGCATATTTGTAGCAAATGTTTAGAGCTCAATCAACAGATTGAACCATAAGAGTTGTCTTGCCAATATAAATCCATTTTGAAATCTAACCGGAAGTTCTACTTAAAAATAGAAGTGGAAAAAAAAAAAAACCTGGGGAGAAGGAAGGAGGAAGGGCCTGTAGAGATGAAAACATACATTTTCCCTTCTCTAAACAATCTGAAAAAGAGCCGGAAGAGATGAGCCTGGTCACTATTTTTGATGAAGATACAGATAATCACACGCCATCGCTATTCTCACAAATATCTGCAGTACATCACCCATCCTTTGGCCACCTTCAATATCGTCAGTGGTAAACGACCACTTTTCTCACACCTGATGCTTTCATTTCCATTCAGCCCCACTCTCAAGTAACATAAATTTTTTTTAAAACCGTTAAGCAAATAGAGCTACAGGCAAACCACTCCCACCTTTTCATCCAACCATATCACAACTCTATAGCCTCTCTATAGCCTCTCTATTTAGAATTTCTGAAGGTACTACCACCCTCTCTAATTTCTATTACTACCAAAAATAAACCACATTTTAAGCATCAACGCTTTCATTCAACTCTGATTGTAATCACTAACTGAAAATGCATGTAACTGAAACATGTATTCCACTGGTAACAACTGCCTTTTCAAATCTCCTTTATAGGAAGCCAGTGAATTTTTCTTAGCACAGGGCGATTAGAGGAGCTATACCCCCTTGCTCCCCACAGATATTTCTAGATCATTCTAATTGTTTCAAAACACCATCTTCTCTTCTGAAATGCATGCCATTAATTTCTGCTTCCTATATGAAGTTTTCCTAGATTTCTTACCCTAGAAAAATTTCTCCTTCCCACTTAATTTTTACAACCAGGCAACAAATTCCTAAGTGGACAGGATATTTTTTTAATTAAATTAATTTATTTATTTTTCTCTTTATATTATCGTGTTGGTTTTGCCATACATTGACATGAGTCTGCCATGGGTATGCATGTGTTCCCCTTTCAGAACCCCCCTCTACCTCCCTCCCGATTCTATCTCTCTGGGTCATCCTGATACACCAGCCCTGAGCACCCTGTATCATGCATCAAACCTGGGCTGGCGATTCGTTTCACATATGATAATTTACATGTTTCAATGCCGTTCTTCTATATCATCCCACCCTTGCCCTCTCCCAGAGTCCAAAAGACTGTTCTATACATCTGCTTCTCTTTTGCTGTCTCACATACAGGGTTATCATTACCATCTTTCTAAATTCCATATATATGCATTAGTATACTGTATTGTTGTTTTTCCTTCTGGCTTACTTCACTCTGGATAATAGGCTCCAGTTTCATCCACCTCAGTAGAACTGATTCAAGTGTATTCTTTTTTATGGCTGAGTAATATTCCATTGTGTATATGTACCACTGCTTTCTTATCCATTCGTCTGTTGATGGACATCTACGTTGCTTCCATGTCCTGGCTATTGTAAACAGTGCAGCAAAGAACATTGGGGTACATGTGTCTCTTTCAATTCTCGATTCCTCGGTGTGTATGCCCAGCGGTGGGATTACTGGGTCATACGGCAGTTCTACTTCCAGTTTTTTAAGGAATCTCCACACTGTTCTCCATAGTGGCTGTACTAATTTGCGTTCCCACCAATAGTGTAAGAGGGTTCCCTTTTCTCCACATCCTCTCCAGCATTTATTGCTTGTAGACTTTTGGATGGCAGCCATTCTGACTGGTGTAAAGTGGTACCTCATTGTGGTTTTGATTCGCATTTCTCTGATAATGAGTGATGTTGAGCATTGGACAGGATATTTTATACAGCAAACTCCTAGCCTCTGAATCCCAATTTGTCAATTGCTCTGTGTGGGGGTGGGAGAGTAGGGGGCTACTACTGCTAATAAGGAAGTGGTGAAAACCAAGGATACTTGGAAACATAACTGGAAAAAGACTACACAATAATGTCTTCAGAGTAATAAAGTGGGGCAGGGGAGCGGGGCGGCAGGTGGGGGTAAGGGGTGGCAGGCATAAATTTTCTAAGTAAAATTAAGTCTTGAGCATCAGAAGCACAAGAGGCACTAAGAATCTAGCCCCAAAACAAATATACACTATTTTTCAACAGAAAACCAGAGAGTGTTCAAAATACAAACTGTCAACTTTTGAGGAATTAATCATGGACTGCAACTAGAAAAAGCTATCTGCTCAGCAGAGAAGAAACTTATTCCTAGGATTAAGAACCTTCTCATCCTCCACCAACTCCTTTCATTTCCAGGCAGTGCAAGTTTTATAAATATGTGCATATCCCCAAGAAAGACTTTTTACTTGCTGAGCTTCTTTGTCTTGGAAAGAAGTTAGATTAATTAGCCACATATTTCTACCCTGGCCCAAGAGTGCTTTGTATACAGTTCACCACCAAACAAAAACAAAATAAAACTTGCATAATTTGATCAATGAATTCACTATCAAACACCTCTCTCAGGAAGCCAAGGGGCCTGATAACAAAAGAGTCAATGTAAGGAATGTTTGGAAAGCCAAGTAAATCAGACCAACACCTGTGGGAAATTTATCAGACACATTAATAAAACAAGTTTGAAAACTACTGACACCAAGTGATGAAAACATGAGGGTTCAGTAGAATTGTCTCTCTACTTTAGTGTGTGTTTGGAAAAGTCCATAATCAAAAACTCAAAAAAAATTAAGATAGAAACCAATTTGAAAGAGACACATGTACCCCAATGTTCATCACCGCATTGTTTACAATAGCCAGGACATGGAAGCAACCTAGATGCCCATCAACTGACGAATGGATAAGAAAGCTGTGGTACATATACACAATGGAATATTACTCAGCATTAAAAAAAAATTCATTTGAATCAGTTCTACTCAGATGGACGAAACTGGAGCCCATTATCCAGAGTGAAGTAAGCCAGAAGCAAAAACAACAATACAGTATATTAATGCATATATATGGAATTTAGAAAGATGGTAATGAGAACCCAGCATGCGAGACAGCAAAAGGAACGCAGATGTATAGAACAGACTCGTGGACTCTGTGGAAGAGGGCAAGGGTGGGATGATATGGGAGAATGGCATTGAAACATGTTAATTATCATATGTGAAATCAATCGCCGGCCCAGGGTTGATGCTCGGGGCTGGTGCACCGAGATGTCCCAGGGGGAGGGAATCGGGAGGGAGGTGGGAGGGAGGTTCTGGAGGGGGAGCATATGTAAACCCATGGTGGTTTCATGTCATTGTATGGCAAAACCAACACAATAAAAAAAAAAAGAAACCAATTTGAAAAAGCTCTCAGAACTCCTTCTGTCTTAAATGACAATGAGATGCGCCGAAACATAAGCTTAGCATATCTAATACCTTCAGAGAACCTAAATGAGTGGGAGGAAAAGCAAAACATACAGCAGGCTTTTCTTTACTGAGGCCAGGCAAAGTCAGCTTTCTTTAAAGCATTAATTCAAAAGCTAGTTCCTGAGAAATGCAGGTCAGCATGGAACCACTGCTGACAGACTGCACATAGAGAAGCAGCAACAGGATGCAACCCTCTTTGTACTGCCCATTTCTTCTCTTTGATTAATTCTATCCCAGCAAGACAGGGAGAGGACAGTAGATGGGGATAAAATTTCCTGACCCGCAGTCTCCAGCCACTGGCAATGCATTTTTCATGATCTACATCATCACACACTTGCAAAGTTATAAACTCAGTGGTTCATCCCGAAGCTTTGCAGGACTCTGATGAGCTTAATTTAATACTATCCTACTCTTTGAGAAAAAGTGAAGGACAGGAAGGAGGGATGGAGAGGAGGAGGGGAGAGGGAGAAGAGTTTTCTCTTTGAAGGACAAATTTATAAGCAGAAAAATAACTGCAATATATAAAATACAAATAAAACTTTTACAAGGAAGTTCAGAAGCCATATGTCAATGCTACTTTCCTCTGATTATTAACCTATATATATACAGGTACATATATATATATGTACATATATATAGGTTAGTATATAGGTTAAAGTATAGGTTTATATATATTAAACTAAACTTTAAGGCAGAAATCACAGATCTGAGTGCAATTCCCTCATAAATTACAAAGATAAATATGTTTTACTTTTGCAGCAATAACAAATATAGTTATGGAGGGAGAAGGAAAGCATATTATTAAAATTTTTCCTGGTTAATTGTCATGACAGAATTCCCTCCACCCCCGCAAACAATATGGAGAAAAGTTCATTGTAAGATTCATAAGGCTAAAGTTATTTTAACAGAAACCAGAGAAATAAGATAGTAATTCACATTTTACATGGGACAATGGAAAGCATTTTTAAATAGGTATTATGAACATTAATAACTCCAGTAATTAGCACTTGAACATTTCCAACAATAGGGAACACTAGGAATGAAGTTATAGTCATCATAGGTATATTTTTGTCTTTCAGTAGTTGTTTCTTTGTATAGTAGGTGACATCAAAAGAGCTTGTGTGTGCTGTATACATAGCACTACTATAGGTTGTAATTTTCAGAAGCATATGAAATATATATATGTGAAACCTCTCAGATATATCATAAGCAATCCTTATATTCTGAAATCAATTTAAAATTACAGACAAACCAGAATGTAATGCTAAGATAATAGTACCAGAAAATCATAAGAACATACTCTAAAGAATAAAAATACATTTGGGAAAAACAATAATAAATCTATAACCATCATACTAACCACATTTAAAAACTTAGAAAATAAGCAGATTATAAAATAAAACATATTTTAAATATATTCACAGGATAAATACGTCACTGGATGTGTGCTTATAAATTGTAAAATTAACAAAAATCACTCTCAAATGTAAAATTTTGCTTATTATTAAAATATATCAATATTTTAAAATAGTGATAAAATATTTAAACAAATCAAAACACACAGTATGGCAAAGTAAGGAAAGCAAACATATGATAATAGTACAGGACATAATGATTCCTTTATCCCTGTCCCAGGGTAGACATCAAGAATCAACCAGTGCATTCTATCTCTCTGAGCCTAAACAAACCCCAGAATCACTTGCAAAAAGAGCACTCAGATAACCACTGCCAAGAGACCATAATGAAATATTAACTTACCTATTTTATTTTCCTAATCTAAAATTTGAGTGACTTGAAATATTTAAACAAATTTTTTGGCAATTTAGGAAATCCTTTTTAAATCAGAAATGATTATATCTTCATTCTATTTAGAATTCACTAAATCAAGAAATGGATTCCAATAATTTTTTCACTTCAAAAGAGTTTCCATTGCTCAAACTACCACAAAACTAAATGAACTCAGTGGCAAACTTAAACTCATTAGTAAGAAATAATAGAACATGCTATTCTCTTTTGAGGAAAGAAAACACTCTCTTTTGAGGGTGTGCTTTCACAGCTAACAGTGAACATTCTTGGCTATTAATAAGCATAGCGATAAAGCAGAAAAAGTAATACTCTTTTCACTATTAGCAATACATTCTGCAATTTTCTATTCATAAACGCAGGGAAGTGATAAAAACATGAAGAGTCCTGGATTTTCATGGATCAACAACAAAATAAGGAATAAAGGGTTGATTTATGGCATTAGCAAAGATACCAAAGTTAACACTTACTTTTGCAAAGGCTTCAAAAATGTCAAAGGAAGGTGGCAGCTGAGAAGCATCCTGTATTTCTTCTCTCATGAAATGTTGAAATGTCAATGCAAGTTGCCTGAGGCCCTCTTTCTTATCTTCAGTCAGTTTGTTAATATCTTTTTTAAACAGAAAATAAATAGCACTATCATACAGCGAACTTTCAGTGGATAATTTTCAGGTATTCAATGGGAGCTATTAAGCCAGATATTTCCTGCCTAGATTTCATTCTAACAGAGATCAGATGTTTGACAGAAAACAACAAAATTCTGTAAAGCAATTATCCATAATTAAAAAATAAATTTTAAATACTGCCTATCTTTTTATTGTTTGACAGCTACACATCATTATATACACGTTACCAGTTAAATTCTGCCAAATGTCATCTACAAAATAAGATCAAACACCTAGCAAAACAAAATACACATACACACATGAAAAACAGTAAAACCAAAATCAGTAATGATGTCTGTTAGCAGATTGTCTACATCCTCCTGCACACATGCTCAAACCACCATAAATACTTATTTAGTCAGTGAATTTAACCAGACTTTTTCATGAAACAATTTACAATCAGGACATGATTAACTGATTACCATTATCATTTCAAAGAAAAAAAAAACAGAAAGCAAAAATTGACAAGTTTGCTTAAATTAAGTTCAAATTGATGACATGTGTCAAGTAGGAAACACATCAAGAAGAAAACATGGATCAACCAAAGAACTCACATCTTCAAATTCTTTAAAGAATGAATAAACAAGATATATAAGGTTTCCATTCAAACAGAAAGAGAAAGGTCCAAAGCCAGTATCACTCCTTGAAAAACTCAGTTTCATTTATACCACAAAGGGTTGTGAAGGCTAAGAGAGCACAGTGCAATTAATAACATTTGGGAGCACCTAACTTAAGGCAGCATACATGACACTGCTACTGAGCAGGGCTACTGTTCATAGTAAAACTCACTTTAAGAGATGTTAATTATCTTGCAGTAATATAACAAGAAAAAATGACTAATCAGTTCTCTATTAAAACTTGAAAACACAGATCAAGATTAACTACACCATTACTTTGTTGCTCATGTCAGGTCTCCATATTTTCTTTAAATTACTTGTGCAACAGAACAATTAAGCCAATGATTTTTTAAATAATAATTTATTATCACTGGCACTTAGGATTCCATACCCACAAATCTGTACTAGATCATCTTATTTGTCTCCGTCCAGAAATATTAAACTGCATAACACGTTTACTCCACAAGCTCTTGCTATTTTTGAGCTGAAATCATTTGCAACTTCAATGAAGAGGATCTGTGCCAATAGGAAAGAAAAATAAACCTTACACTCACTAAACACTCAGATGCAAGCCCTCTCAGTGCTCTCAGGGAGGCTGGCCTCTGCCATGGTAGTTCAGGAGTTGAACAACACTCAGTGCTGCCAGAGAGGCTAAGTCATCGGTACCTTCTATTTTCCATATTATCAAAGGACCAGTGAACCTAAATGTTCCTTGGAGCCCCCCATCATATTACTGTGCCCTGACACCAAAAAGAAGCCAAGAGTGGAAGAAGAGAACAACAGAGGGGAAAATAGAAGTGAAATTATTTTGTCAACTTGACTAAGGGTTATACTCTCCTCACCGCCTAACTTAAGACTCCTCTATGGCACTTCACAAGCCCCTCTATGGCCAAAGCTATTCTGGAATCAACTAAATAAGCTAATGTGTCAGTCTACATAAAAACTTGAAAAGGTTTGTTGTCTCACAGAGACGGGAAAACAAAAGCAAAAATAAAGCAGTTCATCAGCTCAGCAAATAAATGACAGAACTTTTAAAATGCTGATAGACAATCACTTACTTGACTCCAGATCATAAAATGAGTAAAGCTTCTCCGATTCAGAGGGTGTTTCTTGCATCTATGAAGAAAGAAGGAAAACATCAAAAACAATTTAAAGTGTTCCAATATATACATGAATGACTGAGCGACTGAACTGAATTGATGTTTAGGTATCTTTAGATATTTAAATGAAAATATCTAATGCAATATCTAATGCAAAATTGTCTGTTAAAAAGATAATGTTCTACATATTCCTTCTCTTCATCATGTTAAAATGTGCTGCAACTTGACCCACCAGTTTAATTTCTAAACACAAAATTCTTTTACAAAAAGTTTCCATACTTTTATTTTTTCCCCAGTTCTACCACTGACTTGTGTCACTACAAGGATTTTATTATTAATTATTACAGAAAAGCAAAGATACATGAATAAAAATAAGAGTTTATTACAAAATGTGCAACCTTGGGCATGTTACTTAACCTTGAAGCAAGACGAGTCAATTTCCTTATGTGAAACACACTTAAGACAGAAATATAGATCAATGGAACAGAACAGAAAGCCCAGAGATAAATCCACGCATCTATGGACACCTTATCTTTG
>ML663559.1:5499870-5523746 GCA_007570785.1 Antilocapra americana
GCCCAGGATTGATGCTCGGGACTGGTGCAGCGAGATTTCCCGGGGGGAAGGGAGGAGGGAGGGGAGATCCGGAGGGGAAGCATATGTAGACCCATGGTGATATCATGACAATGTATGGCAAAAACAATAATAAAAAAAAAAAGTGGCTAAAAAAAAAAAGAAGTAATGTATAACACTGAGTTGTTGTGGGATAAAATATGTTTAACATGTAAAGCAATTACCACATGGCTTGGAAATAGTAAGTACTCAATAGAAGGGAACGACCATTATAAATGCTTTCTATTAGATTCTAACTCAGTAGGTTGGGGATGGAGATTGAAAACTAGTACCTTCGGTGATTCTGAAGCAACCTATTTCTGCTCTAACAGTGGTTCTCTATCTTTTCAATATTAATAAAGTTGACAGAGTTCAGACTCACATATCATATTATTATACTTTTAATGTCAAGTAATTAAAGGAATGCATAATAACAAAGTTGCTTTCAATTTACTAAAGCTTTGAAATAAATTTATGTATTATTGAGTTTAGTCCAATACAATATACACATTTGAAAATAGCAGTAAGTATATGTGACAAATGTTGTACAATCAGTCCAAAGACAATACCCATTTGGTATTCTAAATTCACTTTTTAGTACTGATGTAGCTGATATAAAACACTGCACTGGTTTTAGGTATATACTTTTACATTCCTAAAAACCCTTATAAAATTTTATTGCCAAGAAAGTTAATAAACAACAGGACAGAATAGAGTTGAAGCTTGCAATAAAGAGATATTCATGCTAAAGCCTGCGAAAAACAAAAGCTGGAAGGTATTACCAAGGAGTGATTTCATAGAACCCACTAGCCTCTTTGGCAAAATAGGAAAAGGGATGGGAGAAACAATTTCAATGTATGTTAGCTTAAAAAAAAAAAAGGCACTCTTCCTTGAATCATCTAATTAAAATCTCACTTAAAGAAGCAACCCAAAAAATGATATACTTGCCCTGTGAATTAGTTCTCAGTAGAACAGCAATAAAGGTAATGTAACAGGAATCACTAATTCTCATTTCCCAAACATAGGACCTTATGTCTACATTCCCAAGAGAACACATACATAGCCTTCAAAGAGGGGGCCATGCACTTCATCACTGTCACCAATGCTGTGATTAATAGAAAATAGCAAGTTTTGTCTTAAGACTATTCATGGAATAATCGACCCTCCGCTTTAATACAGACTTAAATTTAGCCTTAAACATGAATACTACATGCAATTGCAAGTGCTTATGTTAAGTTAAAACCCAAGCATATTTCGCAAGTTTTATACTCACAAGTTTGAAAACAACTCTGCCAAGTAGTCGGACAGAGTCAGGAGGATATCTGGGTTTGCAGCTTTTAAGGCATTTGCATTCTCGCTTGTGGTCCTGCCAAGCTTTTTTCTGTTAAGAAAACAGTGAGGAGGGCATATAAGACATAAAAAATTTAACTTTCATTTATACGGGTTTTGAATGTTGAGAGTCATCAACATTAACTTAATTTTAATAGCCTAAATATAACTGCAAATAGAAAAGGAAAGCAATATTCTAATACTATTACTGATCCAGGATTTACTATGCAATTACCAATGGACATCAAAAGCTTCCATTTCACCTTTATCCTTTATTTGCCCTGTGGTTATTACCTAGCTGGTAGCATCCAAAGAAAGAATGATTATGTCTTTCTTAATAATTCATAAGATAGTCTCTTAGATGATTAAACAGGATTCCTTAATAGACAGTGATTTTGAATACAAAAAGAAAACATCACTCCAAATTAGAAAATAAAACACATGGTTCAGACAAATCAAAACAGGACAGATAGCTATCTGAATTTCTATGCTGCTATAGTAAGTACAGAAATATCAGGAGGACTAACAAAAGTTTAAAAAATAGAAAATCATTTTCTTTTTTAAGATAACATAGAAAGGAGTTATTAGCTAAAATGACCAAAGGCCATTTTTACTCAGAACTGTCTTGGTTTATTTATGTTGCCCTGGCCTAATTATTAACATTCTGAAAAATGTGGTTGGGAGGATAAATTACACAGTCACTTAGCCCAGAGTCCTAACCATGTGCTGGTGGTGCTGAAGAGACCATCAAGAACGAAATACTAGGAGGGAGAGGACTAAAAGGACGGACACTGTCTTCAAGTCTAAAATGCCAAAACTCTTTTTATATGGGATTGCTTCTATATGGAAATATAATCCAGAGTGTCTAATATTTAACCCTGGTGAGAGGGAGAGAGCTAGACCAAATATCTAATATTTCTTTTCCAAATGAGAGCTGTAACTCCTATCTCTGAAATGCCTGTTGCTCACATTGTCTTCTTTCAGAGATGATAAATCTGCTTCCCAGATGCTGGGCCTATGAAATCCCTCTACAAGAGGTATCTCTTTTCCACTTAATAGCACAACATGCAGAATAGCCAAAACAGCAGCTGCAGCTACTCTGAAGCTGTGACTCAGATTCAAGTTCAAGCCAGCATTCTGCTCATAAAGACTGCCTGTGCCAGGTTGCTGGGTGAAGGCACAGTTTGTCTACCACTGTCTCCTAGTAAACCAAACCTTGGAGGCATTGTTTACAAGTGGTACATAATTTCTTTTATCAACTCAACTCACAATTGCCTCATTGCATCCCTTCTTATTCACTTTGGCAATGCTCTTAATGTGATTTTTTTTTTTTAAAGATGGGCATACCAGACCACCTGACCTGCCTCTTGAGAAACCTGTATGCAGGTCAGGAAGCAACAGTTAGAACTGGACATGGAACAACAGACTGGCTTCAAATAGGAAAAGGAGTATGTCAAGGATGTATATTGTCACCCTGTTTATTTAACTTATATGCAGAGTACATCATGAGAAACACTGGGCTGGAGGAAGTGCAAGCTGGAATCGAGATTGCCAGGAGAAATATCAATAACCTCAGATATGCAGACACCACCACCCTTATGGCAGAAAGTGAAGAAGAACTAAAAAGCCTCTTGATGAAAGTGAAAGAGGAGAGTGAAAAAGTTGGCTTAAAGCTCAACATTCTGAAAACCAAGATCATAGCATCCGGTCCCATCACTTCATGATGATAGATGGGGAAACAGTGGAAACTGTGGCTGACTTTATATTTCCGGGCTCCAAAATCACTGCAGATGGTGATTGCAGCCATGAAATTAAAAGACGCTTACTCCTTGGAAGGAAAGTTATGACCAACCTAGACATCATATTAAAAAGCAGAGACATTACTTTGCTAACAAAAGTCTGTCTAGTAAAGGCTATGGTTTTTCCAGTGGTCATGTATGGATGTGAGAGTTGGACTATAAAGAAAGCTGAGTGCTGAAGAATTGATGCTTTTGAACTGTGGTGTTGGAGAAGACTGGAGAGTCCCTTGGACTGCAGGGAGATCCAACCAGTCCATCCTAAAGGAGATCAGTCCTGGGTATTCATAGGAAGGATTGATGTTGAAGCTGAAACTCCAATACTTTGGCCACCTGATGCAAAGAGCTGATTCATTGGAAAAGACCCTGATGCTGGGAAAGATTGAGGGCAGGAAGAGAAGGGACGACAGAGGGTGAGATGGCTGAATGGCATCATCGACTTGATGGCCATGGGTTTGGGTGGGCTCCGGGAGTTGGTGATGGACAGGGAGGCCTGGCGTGCTGCAGTTCATGGGGTTGGAAAGAGTCAGACATGACTGAGCAACTGAACTGCACTAAACTGAATTTTGTGTGTGTGTGCTCAGTCGCTCATTCGTGTTCAACTGTTTGAGACTCCCTGGACTATAGCCTGCCAGGCTCTTCTGTCCATGGGATTCTCCAGGCAAGAAAACTGGAGTGGGTTGCCATTTCCTACTCCAGGGTATCTTCCCAGGGATGGAACCTGCATCTCTTGAATCTCCTCCATTGGCCGGTAAATTCTTTACCACTGGGCAACCTAGGAAGCCCCATTTATACTTGACTCATTTCCAAATAATAGTGTTTCAAAGAGAGATGAGTATGAGATAAGACTGTAAAATTAGAAACAAAATGTAATGTTAAAATTATGGGGGAAAAAAGTATTCTAGCATTACTTAACATTCTATAGTATGTTAGACACATGACTAAGCAATTAAAAAATATTTCACTGATTTTCACAATGATCCAAATGGTAGATATTATCCTTATATTAAAGATGATGAAAGTAAGGCTCAAGAGCTAGAATCTAACTACCAAGCTACATAAATATACAGAGAGAAAGTATAAACTCTTAGTAAGCTAAACAGGAGAGAGAAATAATGATCGTGCTTGTACACTACATTTATATGAGTTGCCTTACAGGCATGACAAAAAGAAATCATAATTCTCATCTGACAGAAGAGAAAAACACATAGATTTACCAAGTACTAAGTCACAGGAGGGATTTATTCCAAGAATGCTAATCAGTATACTGTACAATGTCTTTGACGATAGCTCACAACATAATGGCCTTTCATAGAGCTGCTTCTAATGTCAATAGAATATAACTCAGTGAAAGAAATGATTTCTATTGCTCAGGGGGCTAATCCTGGACTAACAATTAGTAAGTACCAATGTGCTGTTAGATTCCTAAAATTAATATGGTTACACGGTCAAATAAGTTTGAAAAACATTTCACATTGTAGAACCTGCTTAGAGCTTCAAAATATTTTTAGCCTACTAAAAGTTCATTTAAGAAACTTATATAAATGTTAATACAGAGTTTACCGTTACTATTATTGCCATCCTTTGGGAAGTCAGGTTGGAGTACACTGACACAGAGATACCTATACCCTTTCTTTCCTTCAGCTGGTCTTTGAATGAGGGTGGGTAAGCAGACAAATTCACAGTCATTCTCACTGACAGGAAACTAGAGCATGTATATTTTTGATTATTGATTGAGAGAAACACAGCTGTGGTGCAAGAGTTTTCATTTGGTATTGAAAGTGTCTGGCTGGAAAAGAACTGCAGGCTGAGAAAAGAACTAAGGCTGAGATAACGGATTAAAAGATCTTAAGAGCAGATTTTAATTGACACTTAACTATTAGAGATCACCCATAGCTTTCATGTTAAAACCTCCAGTTGTGAACAGCTCAGCCTTTCGGAAGCTTACCAGGGAAAAGTAACTACAACATGTACCCCAGGGAACAAACCAACAGATCTGTTAGGTGACATTATTTAGAATGAAGCTTCTAAATTTTAGAAAACTCTTGTCAAAAATGACTTTATTTCTTTAACATAATTAAAATGAGTTTTTATTCTCAACAATAATTAGAAAGTAGACAATATATCTCTTAAGGCGATTCCTAGATCACTGCACAGAAACACTGGACAATGTATTTATCTTCCCACTTGCTTCAGCAAAAGAGAAGTTCATTATTTTCATCTTAAACCAGATCTATATAAATATGGAAGGTAATCATACCACTAGAAACTATGATACTAAAATCCATGTTTTTAAAACATTAATTGTAGGCTTACCATAGGCTTACTAATAGAAGCAAACCACCAGAAAAGGTTTAAAAAGAAATCTTTTAAACAATTGTATTTGACTTTGAAGAAAACCTCACAATCATACAAAAACATTAGGCGTTATCTTCATTCTACAAATTTCAACCATGGCGTGCAGCTTGCCAAGCTCCTCTGCCCACGGGATTCTCCAGGCAAGAATACTAGAGTGGGTAGCCTTTCCCTTCTCCAGGAGATCTTCCCAACCCAGGGATTGAACCCGGGTCTCCCATATTGCAGGCAGATTTTTTACCATCTGAGTCATCAGATGGAGACCTCAAGGACACATTACATAAGGACACATATATATTATATATTTACTCCTTTCTCAAAGATAAGCCCTTGATCTACTTTTTCCTATTTTCTTCTATTACTACAAATGCAGGGTACAACTAAGATTTTATTCTCAACACAAACTGCAATGTTTTCTGTTCTCATAGTTGAAAATTAACAATAAAGTATAATAAGCACAAATTAGCATGAAAGACAAAGGAAATTAAAATACTGAATTAAGGCAAAAAGGCAAGGAGAGAATTTTAGATGGGGCAAAAAAGAAATTAAGACATCTTTGACTCAACTCCATGTATAAGTACATGTATGACTCAAAAACAACTTCAGAGTGTATATATTTTCATATGTTTTATAGTATTTATATTGATTCAGCACATAAACTAAACCCAGTGGTTTTCAGTGGGAGTACTCCTAATCTTGGGAGTTGTATGGGCATTTTATTGGGGGTATTTTTTGTTTCACACAATGCTTGGGGAGCACCATGGGCACTTACTAGTCAGGAGCCAGAAATGCTAGATATCCTGCATAAGACAGTTTCATACAATGAAGAATTGTTCCAAATCCAGTAGGACTTGTAAATGTCTGATCAGATATTCTAGAAAGGTGACAAACTTGTTTATAATTATCTGAGCCTAAAAGTAAACCTCCTTTGTTTATACAGAGACATTTTTATGTAGTTTTAATCACAAAAGCATATCACTGAAGCCAAAAACAGTTTTGGTATGTGTGTTAACCAATAAAACACATCTTCTGATCTGCATTTTGCAACTTCCCTTTTCGCAGAGACTCTGTACAGGTACAAGTATATGACTTCTTAATTATGTCTTCTAGTCTAGTCACGCCTGAGCACTTACTTACACATGAAAGTATATATTATTTTAAGTTATTTTAATGTTCATTCTCCTTTATGTTCCAGTTATGGCATTTATATTGATATTGCATTCTGAAATATGTATTTAGGTAGACTGTATTACCTAAGAAATTTCATTTCAACATAGTAGAGAGGAAAATAAAATAACTGTCTTAGAAAGATGGAATTAGGCCTGAAAGAGCTGAAAACCCCAGATCTAAAACAATGCTTCAGTTACACATCCAACACGCACATAAGAAAATATTTTAAAATACACAGCCTGGGACACACCCCACAGAGTCTCACAGTACTGCTGAGATAGAATCAGATGTCTAAATTGTTTTTAATCACTGTGGCAGATAACATGTGCAGCCAACATTGAAAAACCACTGAGCCAGGCTAAATTAAAAAGGAGGTCACTCTATATACAGGATAGATTAAAACTATAAAATACTATTCTATACTTATAATTAAACTATTGTCTTACAGGAATTAAGAGGTGGGAAAAGAGTTTCTAAAGCAGGACATAAAATCTAGAAACCATAAATGAAAAGATGTATATGCTAAACAACATAAAAATAAATAACTTGTATATCAGAAACAAGAAAACCTAATACCTCAAAAATAGATGAAAAATAAAGAACAAACTAGGAAAACAAAATCTAAACTACGTATGTGGATAGTGTTAAATGTCTCCAAAATACAAGGAGGTCTAATAGAATAACTAAGAAAATGGTGAATATTTCCATAAAATTAGGGGGGAAAGTGAAAGACATGAAGAGAAAATTCATGCCTAAAAAAGAAATGCCAATAAACAAAAAATACACACACAAAAAAACAGTGATCAAAGAAATGCTAATAGACACAAAATATCATAGGTGACCCATTAGTGTGCTAAAGATAAATGAAAAAAACTGTATTCGAAAGTTTCTGGGGTGTAGGCAAGTGAGCACTCTAACTCATCCTTAGAATGGTAAGTTTCCCTAATCTTTCTGATGAGTCCTTGGTAGTGAACATTAAAATTTTTAATGTGCATTTTGCTGGCACAGAAGTAATATTTATAATGTGATTAACCCTAATTTAAATGATATACATAAATAAGTTAAAGAATGCTCACTGTAGATTTGTTAAAATATTAGAAAATTGGCACTAATTTTCCAGTTTTTTCTATAAGAAAAAGCCATTTTTGTTCTTCCCTGTATAGTTTCCCAATACTGTTACCTTTTACAAATATCATATACTATATTTATAAATAGAAGCAAACATAATCATTTTTTATATCTAGTAATGGTGATTCAGAAGGAATGAAAGAGAAAAAAGTAAAATCACTATTAATAAACACAACTTTTTAATATTTGTTTATTTTGGAAAACCTGGTTGTAACTCTAATAATTCTTTAAATGTATTAATTTTTAAATATTAAAAATATGCTTCAAAAAATTCTTTTGTAACACCGAAGAAATCTTTTGTAACAGAAAGACTCAGTAAACTTTTACCAAGTTTTAAATATTATTATTTTATTTTTGAGCTCCCCATGTGGCACTAGTAATAAAGAACCTGCCTGCAAATGCAGGAGATGCAAGAGACGCAGGTTTGGTCCCTGGGTCAGGAAAATCCCCTGGAGGAGGAAACGCAATCCACTCCAGTATTCTTGCCTGGGAAATTCCAAGGACAGAGGAGCCTGGAGGGCTACAGTCCATGAGGTCATCAAGAGTTGGACACAACTGTATCATGCATATAAGAGGTATGCAATAGATATCTGATGATTTGTTCTAAAATAAGTACCATTTAGGAGATATAATTTCCTATATATTTATCACTGTTTATTTTAAATTTAGGCCATCCAAAAAGAAGATCAGGAAAATCCCTAACAATTATTGCTCTGACCAGTCTGAGATGGTCTTGATTGCTTAATTATGAAAGGAGAGGACTGATGAAATGTTAGGACAGAAAGAGGAAATTCATTTATTTTTTCTTTCTTACACAAAATAATCTTTACACTATTATTGTAATGTTTTCCTCCCTGAGTTGAACACAAAGCCACTACAGCTTAATAACCCATTTAAATACTATTTAACATTGAATTTTGGTTGGATTAAATACTTGTTTTAGGGCAGCTTATTATTTTGTGGGATAGCATGTGGGAAGGGTCAATATATATTGAGCCCAGCCTGGGTAAAACACATCTAATTTACAACTAAGGGCTCACTAGACATTTATTCTGTAACAGGACTGCATTCGATCATCTCTAAGGCAACTTCTCAATGATTAAAAAAAAAATCTATTCTGTAATATCCATTTCTAAAAAAATATGTGAATTATGTCAAAAGGGCATGAAACCCCCTTGTACATGCATGCCAAGTAAGCTTCAGTTGTGTCGACTCTTTGCAGCCCTATGGACTGTAGCCAGCCAGGCTGCTCTGTCCGTGGAATTCTCCAGGTAAGAGTACTGGAGTGGCTTGCCATGCCCTTCTCCAGGAGATCTTCCCAACCCTGGGACCAAATCCATGTCTCTAACGTCTCCTGTATTGGCAGGCGGGTTCTTTATCACTAGTGACATGTAGAAAGCCCCTGAAACCTCCTCATGTGAGACTTATGAAAATTTGGAATGGTATTTTCCTCAGATTTGGGGTCATTTAAAGATGAAGGAAATTGGTTTAAACTGTGGAAAAAAGAAAATGAATTCTTTCAAGCCAGCTTATTCAACAAGTTCATTCATGATTGATAACCACTATTAGCCACAATTAAAAACCATTAATATGCACAATCATTTACAGTTTGTCTCCCATGAGCAAAACTTAGGATATTTGAGTTGCCATGTGACTTGCAGGAAAGAAAGAAGACCCAACAGTATTCCATTCATTTGCAGACCTCTTAATGGCAAATAAATAATATCTTCTTCATGCTTCAAATGTAGTACAGTAATGAACTGCAGGTTGGCAGACGTCTGAAGACCTGAAAAGCTGGAATCTGGGAAAAGAAAACTGGAAAGCTAAGTAGGCTATGTAACAAGCTACAGCTGACTGGCAGGTATTGATTAAAATCTTGCGTAAAATCTCCTTAGAGCATGCTAGAGACCTCGTGATAGACATTAGACTTATCACTTTAAAAGCATTCTGGATGCTGTATCAAATGTAGAACAAGAGTGCCTTCCCACAGCCTTAATCAAATTAGACAGATAGGGCCAGATGTAAGGAAAGAGTAAGGCAAGAGGATAGTTACAGGGCAAAAAGTTGACAAAATAAACAAATAATTACTCCTTAGGAAAATGGGAATTACAGCCTCCTGGTTAATGGGGGAACCTCATAATAAATAACAACATGTGTCCCAAAGTAAGTCAATCACTATTTAGTACAAGGTTCTGGTCAAATCCATTCTGACACCTATTTTTGGAAAGTTTTATTGAAACAGCCACATTCCCAGCTTACACTCACTCTTTTCATACTACAACAACAGAACTGAAGAGCTGTGACAGAAATCCTACAATCCACAAAGCATGCACAAGGAGGTTTCATGCCTTTTTGACATAATTCACATATTTGTTAGAAATGGATATTACAGAATCATAGATCTTTTATCATTGATAAAAAAACAGATATTTATTATCTGGCCCTCCACCAAAAATGTCTGCCAATCTCTGACCTACTGAGAGGTCATATCAAGATAGAATGATGCAATTGATACATTTTATCTGGAAGGGCAAATAAATAATTCGATACACACTTCCAACTTCCCTTGAAAGAAACCTCCATGCTGGATTAATTGAAACGTCAATGCTGAGTTCTGGTGGAACATAGCAGATGGACACATGCATTTTATCTCCCCAACACAAGTAATCTACCAAGTTTTTAACTCCCAGAGTAAACCAGAAGGGCCATCAGTGGATGAAGGGTTTAACCTTTTGTCTGTAAGTCAGAAAGTGAGGATAAGAGGATAGGCTAAAGAAACTGGGCAAACGAGGCTGCCTCCAAGTGGCAGGTAAGTTTTTGAGTTAGTTACCTTCAAAATCTTCAACTCCTGCCAAGCAGAACGCCGACAAGAATCCAGAATTGAAGACGATGCATGGGGCAGAGAATGGGACTAAGGAGTGACTGAAAAAGAAAGTATTAACCAGAAGTCTCTATACAAGAGAGTCCCAACACATCTCCTTACTACTAGCATGGTTTTGAGTAAGTGGTAGAGTTGAATGTAATGCTAAAATTATCTCTGATCCAGATCACTGCTTTCACTTTCTGCTTGGTCTTCCTTCCCTCATGCTTTCCCCCTTATAATGGTTTCCTCAAACAGCAGTCTCATTCTTTGAGTGGCTTAAGGTTGTGATCACTTTATTAGAGAGGAAGAAATAAGATCTATGCATGCTTAACAGTTGTAGAGTGAGCAATATTTTTTAAAGAATATATTAAGATATAATTATATTACAATAAAATATACCCATTTAGGAATATAGTTTGATGTGAACACCACCAAAATTAAGGTATAGAACATTATTACTCCCGAAAGTTTCTTTGTGGGCCTTCACATTCAAGCCCTCCACCTCCAACAACCAAAGATCTGGTCTCTATTATTACAGACTAGTTGTGCCTGTTGTAGAACACACTACGACTCTCCAATCTGGCTTTATTGCCTCTGTAAACTGTTTCTGAGATTCAGTCAAGTTGCTACATGCATCAACAGGTGTTTTTATGGCTGAGAAATAGTAAATTACATGTGTATCTATGTGTATACACACGCACACACACTAATACCAATACACATACACCTACCTAGGAGCAGAATGCTAGGTTAGTTGGTAAGTGTACATTTAACACTTTTAGAAAGTACCACACTTTTCCAAAGCAGTTATAATATCTCCATTCCCACCAGCAGAGTATGAGGTTCCAGTTGTCCTACTTCCTTGTTAGCACTTGGGATAGTCACTCTTCACCATTTTAGCCATTCTAGTGGGTATATAGTGGTGTCCCATTGTGGTTTTCATTTTCATTTCTCTGATGACTAATGATATTGAGCCCTTTTTTTGTATATCTCACTGAAGTGTCTATTCAAATCTTTTGTCCACTTTTCTGGATTATCTTACTACTGAATTGCAAGCACTGTTTAAAAATGATAGATACAACTCTTTGGTCAGATATATATGAATTACAAACATTTTCCTCATCTTGTGGCTTGCCTTTTCATTTTCAACTTTGATCTAGTCCACTTTATCCATATGTCTTCTATAATGAGTGCTTGAGAAACTTGACCTAGAAAATTCTAAGATTTTCTCCTAAGTTTTCTTCTATAAGTTATATAGCTTTGGCTTTTACATTTAAGCCTGCAGTCTATTATGAGACTTTGGTCGGGGAGGGGGTGCTGTATACACATACACACACACACACACACACACATATATATATATATATACACACATATATATACATATCTCAATTCTTTTCCATATGCATATCTATCACTATTTGTTGAAGACCATCCTTCCTGATTAATTCTTTATGTGGTATATGTTTTCATTTTGATGAATGCTTGAATTCATTTATTTCAGCTTGTTTTCAATATTAGGATTAAAAAACTTAAATCAGACACACACACACACAAGACTATCCTTTCAACACTGAATTACCTTGGCACCTCTGTAGAAAATAAACTGGCTACATATGTGTGGGATTGTATTTATGTTTCTTAAATTTTTCTACATATTATGATGTTTCAATGTCTTAAAAACCTCTCTGGCTGAAGAGAGACTACCCATCCCAGAGCTAGCCAGTTCTTGCGCATGTGTGCTAAGTCACCTCAGTCATGTCCAACTCTGGGCGATGCTACGGACTGTAGCCCACCAGGCTCCTCTGCCCATGGGATTCGCCAGGCAAGAATACTGGAGGGGGTTGCCAGGCCCTCCTCCAGGGCATCTTCCTGATCCAGGGATCGAACCCACATCTCTTGTGTCTCCTGCATTGGCAGGTGGGTTCTTTACCACCTAAGAATAGACAGCAAAAGGCTCAGAGGGAGCATGCCTTTGATATGCAAACTAACCAATCAGAGACCTACCTCCTCCACCTGCTTTAAAATCCAGAGTCAGATACAGGCAACCAGAGATCACTTCTATAGCTCAAATCTCACTGGAAGTATTCAAATTAGGTAGTCTGAAACTTTATCTTACCCTTCCTTGCCTTTTCTGTGGAAATCTTAATAAAGGCGCTAGCCTCTAATTTCCCCTCTCTTCTCCTTTCTGCTTTCTGATCATTCTGAGGCTCCCCCCATGTGATGCCATGTGGCAATTCAGGCTCCTGTTTCTAGATATATGAGTAAAATAAACTGTTTTTCCTGAGCTTCTCTGAGTCCCCTCTTGGGGCCACAACTACCTATCACAGAAAGAATACAGAACAGGGCTTATTCCTGAACTCTCTATTCTATTCATTGTGCTGTAGGTCTATCCTAAAACCACTGTCTTCATTACTGCAGCTTTAGCGTTAAGTGAGTGGTCTCCACCCTGAAACTTTGCTCTCCTTTTAATAAAGGACTCAGTTTAAGTCTTCTTCATTACTATATAAATTTTAATCAGCTATCAATCTTTGGGACTTTGAGTAGGATTGCACTGAATCTGAATCTAGAAAGTGATATTTTGAAATCACTTATTTGTAACTTTTTACTGATTTTGAATTTTTAAAATTAACACTTAAATTTAAATTTTGTGTTCTAGAACAGCATACAATTATCATTAACCTTGACAACATAAGAGTAAAGGTACAACTAGCGAACTATGGAAAATGGAGTGATAGAGAAGAGGAAAGAGTGGGAATATTAATATCTTCACCTTTAAAGCACGGAATCAAGAGATACTGTTTAGAGTTGATAAAACATGAATGGGGGCTTACACACAATGTTTAAAGTTACAACACGAGAAAAAGAAATTTAACCTAATAGGCATATAATAATTATCACAATTCTAACATAGCAAAAGCATATTTTTTTTCCACCTAAAACGGGGTCTATTACACTCACTTCCCCATGTCAGTAAAGAGAATCATCTACCCAGTTTTTAAAGCCAAAAGCCAAGGAGTCACTCTTGATTCTTCTCTTTCCCATCCCCCTGTTCACTTTCCCTACATTTTTTTCATACAGTCTAATCCCCTGCAATCTGAGCAAGAATATCCACTTGCCTATTCAATACCTCCATGCAGATGTTTAATGGAAACAGACTAAACATTTGTATATTATAATTCTCCTCTTAGAACCTGCTCTTCACCAAGATTTCTGTAAGCCACTAATTAGCACCACCATTCACCCAAAGTTACTCCAGCCAGAAACTTAAAAGTTGTTCTTATTCTCTAACCTCTTACATCTAATCTATCAACAAACTCTTTTAGCTGCACCTGCAAAATATGTCTCAAATTCAATAATTTCTTACCACCTCTACTGCTACCACTCTAACCCAAGCCATCAGAGCTCTTGACTAGACCAATGCCTGACACATGCTGAGTTGTCAACGTGGATGAATGTATGAATGAATGAGCACCCATGAGCAAACTCAATCAGTTCTTCCTTCAGAAGATATCGCAGATCTAACCAGTTCTCTTTGCTGTTACTACTCTAGCCCTATCCACCATCATATAGCAACCAGACTACTATAATCAAATAGAGAAACCTCTTACTGGTTTCTCTGTCTCTACCCTTGCCTCCTATAACCTGTTCCCACAGCAGCCAGAAAGATTCCTTCAAAATTTCAATCAGACCATAATACTAATCCCCATTCCCTTCTCAGAACCTTACAGTAGCAGCCCATCACACAGAAAACAAAATGTTTATTTTTAGCCATAGAAAACAATGGCCTCATAACCTGACTCCTCCTATCTCTCTAACCTTATCTCCATAACTCTCATTGTTGTTCCTTCTGGTTCACCATATTGACCTTCCTTTCCATCACTGAATACACCATATTCATTCCTGCTTTTACATTTGATGTACATCCAACCTGAAATTTCTTTCTCCAATATTCACATGTCTTGATTACTCTCCACTCAAATGCCACCTCCTGGGAGGTCTTAGATAGAGAAATATTTATCTCCCTATAGACATGGATATGGATGTATCTCTTTCTTAGTGCTATATATTAGATATATATAGGGAAGATAAATATGTATATATACATATATACATATGCCTATACATGTATAAAAATAGACTCCTAATCCTCATCATTTTCCCTTACCCCTTTATTTTAGGCATAAAAATAAGACAATATTATATATCTAGCTCATAAGGAAAATGAAAGCTCCCAAAGACAAGGATTTTCTGTGTCTTGTTCAATAATTCTGTGTCAAGGAGATGGGAGGGAGATTTTTGGAGGCAGGGAACATGGGTACACCTATGGCTGATGTTTGACAGAAAACAACAAAATTCTGTAAAGCAATTATCTTTCAATTAAAATAAATAAAGTGGCAAGAAAAATACTGTGTCAGAGTCAAGGAAAGTCCTGGCATCAGCACTACTATTTGCTGAGTAAATTAATAGATGAATGAATGACCAAGTCCTTCAAGTCGTAACTCATTGGTCTCACCTCCAACTGTCTTTTTTTCCATACAATTAATTTTTTTAAGATCTTAATTTTTAGAGCAGTTTTAAGTTCACAGCAAATTGAGAGGAAAGTACATAAAGTTCCCATGTGTGCCCCCACACACATATAGCCTCCTCTGTTATCAACATCCCCATCACAGTGGTGCATGTGTTAAAACCGATGAACTTATGTTGACACAACATTATTACCCAAATCCCACAGTGTACACTAGGGTTCACTCTTGGTGTTGAAAATCCTTTGTAATAGGGGTTGCGAGGTTATTTTCATATGTGTATAAAAGATCATTTTCATTTTTTTATATGAGTTTGTGAATCTATTTACATCCAGCTTCTTTTCATTCCTCTAACATGACAAGCTTTTTCCTACTTCAATGTCTTTACATTCGCTGCTCCTTTTACATTAAAAAAAAAAAATCTGTTCATGGCTATTCATGTCAATGTATGACAAAAATCACTTCACAAAAATACTGTAAAGTAATTAGCATCCAATTAAAATAATTAATTAAAAAAATCTGTTCCCAGACATTTCTAAAACTTCTAGATTCCAGGCCAGATGTCACCTCTACAGGAAGTCCCTCTGTAACCACACATGCAATGGCAAGTTAATACTCGGCCAAATCATACTCACTTATATTAATACAATCATGACATGTGTTACTGTCTCCTCACTCCTATAAACTTAATAAAAGCCAGGGCCTTGTTCACTTGTTCATTGCTAACTGCCCACCACCCTAATCCCAGTTGAAACAGTGACTAGCTAGCAGGTACTCAATAAATATCTGTTGGATAAACTCTGGAAGAATGGAAGATCCTGATATAGCTGTACAAGAGAGACAGGAAGGAGATGCCGACATAGGTAAGCTACATTCCCTGTCCATCAGAACAGGAAGTTAACAGATAATACCTATACTGGTGAATCAAAAAATATTACTATGCCTCACTTGTACATGGAGTCAAAAATAAAAAACAAACTTATAGATACAGAGAACAGATAGGTATTTGCCAGAGGCAGGAGACTGGGGAGGAGGTAAAGATGGTCAAGTGATACAAATTTCCAATTTATAAGAATTAAATAATTCTTGGGATGTAACATACAGGATGGTGACTATAGTTAACAACACTGTATTGTATATCTGACAGTGATCAAAGAATAGACCTTAAATGTTCTCATCACAATAGAAAACATTATAATTACATGTGGTGATGGATGTTAACTAAACTTATCGTAATGATCTATCAAATATATACCTATCAAATCATTATGTTGTACATCTAAAATTAACACAGCATTAAATGTTATTTATATTTCCATTAAAAAGAAATATTACTACAGACAGATTATTTAAAGATGCTGTAAGTTTTAAAATCTACAATTGTCACTAATGAAAGGTATTCATTCATTTGTTCATTTACTCAACAAATTATACTACATCTGCAGCATAGAGCACATCTTCAAGGAGCCTGACGTCTAACTAGAAACAGGAAATTAACCCCAAAATTAACACAATTAGTTTTCTGTATGATAAAGAAAGAACACAAGCTAGTTTCAGGGTGTTAGGAAAGAAGGGAGTGACATTAAATCCAAGTTCTAAAGGATAAATAGAAATTCAGTAGTTAGGGTGAGACTTCTGGTCTAGGTCCAGGAACTTACATAGTCAAACGCCCTGAAGTAAAAACACAGTAAAGTCTGCAAGTTTGAATTTAATCTTAAAGAAAGGGAAGGCCAGGGTCTAAAACTGGCGAGTGAGAGAGATTATGCTAGCATTTCAGTGGTGGCTCAGAGAGTAAAGAATCTGCTTGCAATGCAGCAGTCCCAGGTTTGATCCCTTGGTTGGGAAGATTCCCTGGAGAAGGGATTGGCTACCCACTCCAGTATTCTTGCCTGGAGAATTGCATGGACAGAGGAGCCTGGTGGGCTGCAGTCCATGGGATCACAAAGAGTCAGACACAACTGAGCAACTAACAATTTCCCTAGGGGGGAAAAAAAATCACTCTGGTTCCTGTGTAGAAAATAGACGCTGGCAAGAGATTAAAGACTGCAGCTAACCTTGGAAAAGAGATCATGGTAAAGTGCACAAGAGTAGTTGTAAAGAAGCTAGAGAGAAGTGAGCCAATGCAGACCTTCAGGTGGCAGAATAAGCAGAACCTGGTGGTGAATGGGACGTGTGGTCAAGAAGAATGTAAATCAGAGACGATGACACCATGGCACCTGGGACTGCTGAGTGGTTGGTGAGATTATTTACTAAGGTTGAAAAACCCAGAGTAAAGCAGGTTTGGGAGAAGTTAATGCACTCAGGTATAGATACACAAGATCTGAGACACCAGGTAGGGGTGCCCAGAAGACGTGGGTCTGGTGCTCAGGAGAAAGGAAGAGGCTGGAGATGGAGGTCTGAGAAAAATTAACACAGAGATGCCAACTGAAGCCATGGGAGTAGAGGGGATCATTCCACGGGCAAACATGTTCAAATAATTTTAAGCTTTATACAGTATTCCCTTTTTGTTCACAATTAGACATGAAGCCAACTTCTCTACAGAGCACCCAGTGCATATCCTAGCAGCCTGAAGCCCAGTTTGGCTTTCTTCATTATCATCATTTTGGGTTTGACAACTCATTAAATAACCCTGCTAAGTGCTTACTAATGTGGGATTCATCAAGAATGAATCAAATCATTCTACAACTTAACATCAAATGCAAACTCAAAAATATGATTCACATTTTTAAAGAGATCTATAATTACCAACATAAAATAGAGCCTCTTCCTGCTAATATAGCACTTTTAAAAAGTATATAAATTGCAGTTTGATGTGGTGCCTACCTGCTTATTTTGCTCAGCACTTAATTCAATTAGAAATGTACATATTGTGAATCAAATTAAATCCATCAGAGATTAAATAATAATTGGTGAACCTGTTTGAAGCTGGTTTATTTGCTATCAATATTACAAATTTTGAGGATTTTTGTAAGAAAACTTAGCCTGCTCCTCCTCTTTGACTCATAACCATCACTGAGATTCTGATTACGCCAATATAGAAATAAAACTGGACCCCATATATAAGCTAAAATCCATCTATTACAATATCTGACACCCCATAACAGAGTCTACACAGAAGAATATAAACAGTTCTGTACATAGCAGTAAATATGTACATATATGTATACTATGTATGAAACATATACTAACAGTTTTGGTGTATATTCTCCACTCACAAAACAAACACAAAGAGATTACCTCTGAAAAACAGAGGTAGGAATGGGGGTAGAACACTGGAGGAAGTCTTTACTCTGTATTAATCTATAGTGTGCTAATTCTTATAATGCAAATGTATCCTGGCTTCACGTCTGTTTAAAAATGAGGTGTGAAAACTGATGCCAGTGATATCTTTCTTAGGGACCCAGGGGACATTACACCCAGTAACACCTCAGCCTCTTGTGGACAACTCACTGATGCAATGGTCCCACACATCAAATGCTAAGCTGGTGAACAAAAGTTATGTCCACCCCCCCCCCGGGTAAACATCTTCTAGATTTTATGTTATGAACTCACATCTTTTCTATCAATTTCCATTCCAAGTGCTCTTGTTCATTACAGTTCATAGTTCAGTTTGTCAGTTTAATTCTGTGCTCCTTTGTAGCTATCCGCAATAATTACAATGTTTAATGCTGTACCTTAAGCGTGAGTTTAACAGAGCAGTTTAAATGCATATGTTCCGGCCACTCTGCGACTCCCACACCACCTTTGTGCACACACTCCATCCCCCCACACACAAAAGCATATGCACTAGCTGTGTTATAGATGGTATCTCTCATCTTACTAGCTATTTTCCCATTACCTTCTACAGTACCTGACGATGACATTATTATTAATGCTACAGTAAACAGCTAATATATGTGGTAAAAATACATGCACTGTAATGAATCAAAATGACAAACCTACCCACCAGACTTCCTCTACTCATTCTAATCAGATAATAGGTTTTGCTTTTTTGTTTCCTGAGTGTACTACAAAAGGAGGGAGTAGCACTGGGGAAAACATTCATAAGGACAAAGGAAAATAAAAGTAAATGTTCAGATCATTGAGAACAGAAAAGAAGCTTTTCGAGAAAATCTGTATCAAGTAACATGCTAATTCATTTGTGGATCTATATGGAGTCTTCTTAACTTGAAGTTCCCTGAAACATGTAGCTCAGTTTCACACAAATAAAATACCTTAACCATCACCATGGACAGACTTTCTAGAATTCATCTTGCAGAAAAGGGGTGGGTTTCTTTTCATATTTTGCTTTTTGTTGCTATTATTACTGATGATCTTATAAAACTCTGGCATCTTTAAAATTCTGATAGAATTTTTGGTTTCCAAAATGAGGTATAGCACATTTAATTGATTTTCATGTTCCTTATTTTTATTAGGAAAATGTTATTTCTAACCTTCTATTTCTTGTATTTTTTTTTGTTTGCATTCCTTGGGAATGTACTCATAAGGATATACATGCTTAATAAAAATAAAATGAAGGCCAAGGATGAAAAGGAGAATACAACAGAAAATGGAAAACTACAGCTGATCAGAATGTTAGAGCAAGAATGAAATTTAAGGTTAGAAGAGACATTAAGAGTTTGGATTCTGACCATCCAGGTTCATTTAACAAACTGCAGAGCCTGCAAGCTATAGAATGTTTGGCAGGCTGCTTGCCATTCTACACCTCAGTTTCCTTAATAGTAAAATAAGCATAATAATAACACTTAGTCCTTTGAAGATTCTTGTTAAGAATAAATAGAATACAATAGGGCATGGCATATTGAAGATGTCTAATACATATGAGCTCTTATTAGTAGTACAAAACAGGAAACTAAGGCCCAGAGAGATTAAGTGCTTCCTCCGAGATAATTTAACTGGACTGATGGTAGAATATTATTAAAATGGGCCCTCTAATTTTTGTATGTTTCAGTTTCTTTTCCATTTAGATCACTCTATTTGTAGTCTGGAGAAATTACTTTCAAAGGGAAAAGTGATATAGCAGAAATCCTTCAGATAAACACAGCCTAGATTTAAAAGAAGGAAAGAGGAATTCTCACTTATGTGTGTGTGTGTGTGTGTACATGTACACACACACACACAAAAACCAAAATAAGAACCAAAATGTATGGATGGAGGGTGGGTGACAAGTGACACAAACACAAAACCTCCAATTGGACTTTTTATCATGACACAATTCATTAGAGCATAATTAAATTCTTATTAAATGATTAATCATAAGGTTAGAAGAAAAGGTCATGTTGAATGTTAATTATACATCCTTTAAAGAATTTCAAAGATGTGAACAGCGGTATTCTCATAGACTGTCAGTTGTTGCAATTAACTCAAATTCTTGAAAGGCACTAGGCATTATCTTTAAAAATTCAAACTAAATATATCCTTTTACTAATCAATATAATGTGGAAGAATCTGTCCTACAATTAATTTGCACAAGTGTGCAAAAATGTGCACAAAAGGACATTTATAGGTGCACTACTGGCAATACCAAATATTGGAGGAAAAAATCATACATTCATTAGTGGGGAAATTATGATTGTGCTACATTCATGTAATAGAATAAACAAAACAATAACTAAAGTTGTTCTAAATAGATTATTAAATGAAAAGACAAATCAAAGTATACAAGAATCTATGCTAGAATAACCTGTATCTGCTTTTTAAAACAAAAAATAAAGATATATGAATGTGTTTGCATAAAAAAATGCTTCAAAGTTACACAAGAAACTTAACAGCAATTAGCTCTGGGAAATGGGACTGAGGTCAAGAGGACAAAAAGATGGACAGGAGTAAACATTTAACTTTTCTTCAGTGACATATGAGCTTCCCAGATGGCTCAGCTGGTAAAGCACCTTCCTCCCAATGCAGGAGATGCAAAAGATGCAGGTTTGATCCCTGCATCGGAAAGATCCAGGGAAGATCCCTGGGTTGAGAGAAAGACATGGCAATCTGCTCCAGTATTCTTGCCTGTAAAATTCCATGGACAGAGGGCTAAAGTTCACGGGGTCACAAAGAGTCAGACACATATATATACACACATATATGGGTATATATTTATATACTATATAGTATATATATTATGTATATACAATTTTTGCTATATACATGTAGGATTTTTAAGTTGAATGAAAACAATGTTACCAGTAATAAAAGATTATGAAGAAACACATAGTTCAGCAAGCATAAGAAGAACAAATTTAAGAGTAGAGAACTTATATACAGCAGAATTCTTACCTGACACTTAGCACTACAGTATTTGGCGATTCGGCATTGAGAGCATCGCATCAGCTTCTCCTTCCTGTTAAAGAATAAAAACAAAGTTAGAAAATAAAGTTCACATTAGGAAATGAATGAGAATCATATATGGCTGAAGAAAGAAAGAAAACCTAAGTCAGCATGCTGACACCAAGATGCTCCACTCACTCCATCTGTATAGCCCATGAGATTTAGATTTCCACAGTGGTGAACATCTTCTTTCAGTGTAACACCAGTGACTTTTTAAAGTTAACTACTGTTATGCACTGGAGAAGGCAATGGCAACCCACTCGTGTTCTGGCCTGGAGAATCTCCAGGACGGAGGAGCCTGGTGGGCTGCCGTTCATGGGGTCGCACAGAGTCTGGCACGACTAAAGTGACGTAGCAGCAGCAGCAGCAGTGTTGATTTTTAAAAATTGAGGTAAGATATATGTAATTATAAAATGTGCCCACTTTAACTATTTTGGAGTGCATAGTTTTGGTGGTATTAAGAACATTCACATTGTTCTTATCCCCACCACTTATGTTCTTTTTAACATATTCACATCCCTACCACTTATGTTCTTTTTAACATAAATGTAATGAAAGTAGAGATTCCCACTTAGGCAAAAAAAAAAAAAAATCACTTTAATAGCGTTTTTAATCTCTGCATACAAAATTCAGAATCCAGTCTATCAACTAACTCAAAGTATCCTATGCCTTCCCACTATAAAAACTGTCCAAGTTTAAATTTATCATATAGGTTAATTGTAATATATTCCTTCTAGGACATGATATTTAATTTCCATTAAATTCAATTACTGTTTTCAACATGTTAAATTGAGATACACCAAAGTTATGCCCCCTAGGTTGCCTGAGGAAGAAAAAAGCCAAAACAAAGAAAAACTTTACTATAAAATGAAACAATAAATTTGATGATGAGACTCATAGTGACAAATAATAGACAGGACTGTGCATGCGTGCTAAGTTGCTTCAGTCATGTCTGACTCTTCACAACCCTATGGACTGTAGCCTGCCAAGCTCCTCTACCCATGGGATTCTTCAGGCAAGAATACTGGAATGGGTTGCCATTTCCTTCTCCAGAGGATCTTCCAGGGAGAGGATCCAGGAAGAGGATCTTTCAGGATCAAACCCCCGCCTCCTGCAGCTCCTGCACTGAAGGCAGATTCTTTACCACTAAGCCACCAGGGAAGCCTACATTATAAAATAAAAACAATCAATCTGATGTGATTCACAGTGATAAATAACAGACAGGACTATAGATATTTTCAAGGTGGCCAAGAGCATTAAAAGTCAAACTATAGGGCTGAATGCCCCAACCAAAAGACAAAGATTGGCCGATTGGATACAGAAACAAGACCCCTATATATGTTGTCTACAAGAGACCCACCTCAAACCTAGGGACACATATAGACTGAAAGTTAAAGGCTGGAAAAAGATATTCCATGCAAATAAAGACCAAAAGAAAGCAGGAGTGGCAATACTCATATCTGATAAAGTAGACTTTAAAATAAAGGCAGTGAAAAGAGATAAAGATGGACATTACATAATGATCAAAGGATCAATCGAGGAAGAAGAAATAACAATTATAAATATTTATGCACCTAACATAGGAGCTCCACAATATGTAAGGCAAATGCTAACAAATATGAAAGGGGAAATCAACAACACCACAATAATAGCAGGAGACTTTAATACACCACTCACACCAATGGATAGATCAACTAGACAGAAAAGTAACAAGGAAATTCAAACTTTAAATGCAACAATAGACCAACTAGACCTAATTGATATCTATAGGTCATTCCACCCCAAAACAAGGAATTTCACCTTTTTCTCAAGTGCACACGGGACCTTCTCCAGGATAGATCACATCCTGGGCCATAAATCTAACCTTGATAAATTCAAAAATATTGAAATCATCCCAAGCATCTTTTCTGACCACAATGCAGTGAGATTAGATATCAACTACAGGAGAAAACCTCTCAAAACTTCCAACATATGGAGGCTCAACAACACACTGCTGAATAACCAACAAATCGCAGAAGAAATTAAAAATGAAATTCAGTTATGCATGGAAACGAATGAAAATGAAAACACAACAGCTCAAAACCTATGGGACACTGTGAAAGCAATGCTAAGGGGAAAGTTCATACCAATACAAGCTCACCTCAGGAAACAAGAGAAAAATCAAATAAATGACCTTACTATACACCTAAAGCAACTAGAAAGGGAAGAGATGCAGAAGCCCAGGTCTAGTAGAAGGAAAGAAATCTTAAAGATCAGGGCGGAAATTAATGCAAAGGAATCAAAAGTGACCATAGCAAAAATCAACCAAGCCAAAAGCTGGTTCTTTGAGAAGATAAATAAAATTGACAAACC
>ML663559.1:5533746-5554461 GCA_007570785.1 Antilocapra americana
ACAGAAAACACAGAAATACAAAGGATCATAAGAGACTATTATCAGCAGCTATATGCAAATAAACTGGACAACCTGGATGAAATGGACAAATTCCTAGAAAAGTACAACTTTCCAAGACTAAACCAGGAAGACATAGATAATCTTAATATACCCATCACAAGCACGGAAATTGAAACAGTAATCAGAAATCTTCCAAAAAACAAAAGCCCAGGACCAGATGGCTTCACAGCCGAATTCTACCACAAATTTAGAGAAGAGCTAACACCTATTCTACTCAAACTCTTCCAGAAAATTGCAGAGGAAGGTAAACTTCCAAACTCATTCTATGAGGCCACCATCACCCTAATTCCAAAACCCGACAAAGATGCCACAAAAAAAGAAAACTACAGGCCAATATCACTGATGAACTTAGATGCAAAAATCCTTAACAAAATTCTAGCAAATAGAATCCAACAACACATTAAAAAAAATCATACATCATGATCAAGTAGGCTTTATCCCAGGGATGCAAGGATTCTTCAATATTCTCAAATCAATCAATGTAATACACCACATTAACAAATTGAAAAATAAAAATCACATGATTATCTCAATAGATGCAGAGAAAGCGTTTGACAGAATTCAACATCCAATTATGATAAAAACCCTCCAAAAAGCAGGAATAGAAGCAACATTCCTCAACATAATAAAAGCTATATGTGACAAACCCACAGCAAACATTATCCTCAATGGTGAAAAACTGAAATCATTCCCCCTGAAATCAGGAACAAGACAAGGGTGCCCACTCTCACCACTACTTTTCAACATAGTTTTGGAAGTCTTGGCCACAACAATCAGAGCAGATAAAGAAATCAAAGGAATCCAGATTGGAAAAGAAGAAGTAAAACTCTCTCCGTTTGCAGAAGACATGATCTTCTACACTGAAAACCCTAAAGATTCTACTAGAAAATTACTAGAGCTAATCAGTGAATATAGCAAAGTTTCAGGATACAAAATCAACACACAGAAATCCCTGGCATTTCTATACACTAACAATGAGAAAACAGAAAGAGAAATTAAGGAAACAATTCCATTCACCATCGAAACAAAAAGAATAAAATACTTAGGAGTATTTCTACCTAAAGAAACAAAAGACTTGTATATAGAAAACTATAAAACACTGATGAAAGAAATCAAAGAGGACACAACAGATGGAGAAATGTGCCGTGTTCGTGGATTGGAAGAATCAATATAGTGAAAATGAGTATACTACCCAAAGCAATCTATAGATTCAATGCAATTCCTATCAAGCTACCAGAGGTCTTTTTCAGAGAATTAGAACAAATAATTTCACAATTTGTATGGAAATACAAAAAACCTTGTATAGCCAAAGCAATCTTGAGAAAGAAGAATGGAACTGGAGGAATCAACCTACCTGACTTTAAGCTATACTACAAATCCACAGTCATTAAGACAGTATGGTACTGGCACAAAGACAGAAATATAGATCAATGGAACAAAATAGATAGCCCAGAGATAAATCCACGCATCTATGGACACCTTATCTTTGACAAAGGAGGCAAGAATATACAATGGAGAAAAGACAACCTCTTTAACAAGTGGTGCTGGGAAAACTGGATAGCCACTTGTAAAAGAATGAAACTAGAACACTTTCTAACACCATACACAAAAATAAACTCAAAATGGATCAAAGATATAAGCATAAGACCAGAAACTATAAAACTCCTAGAGGATAACATTGGGAAAACACTCTGACATAAACCAAAGCAGGATCCTACATGACCCACCTCTCAGAATATTGGAAATAAAAACACGAATAAACAAATGGGACCTAATTAAAATTAAAAGCTTCTGCACTGCAAAGGAAACTATAAGCAAGGTGAAAAGACAGCCTTCTGCATGGGAGAAAATAATAGCCAATGAAGCAACGGACAAACAATTAATCTCAAAAATATACAAGCAACTCCTGCAGCTCCATTCTAGGAAAATAAACGACCCAATCAAAAAGTGGGCCAAAGAACTTAACAGACATTTCTCCAAAGAAGACATAAAAATGGCTAACAAACACATGGAAAGATGCTCAATATCACTCATTATCAGAGAAATGCAAATCAAAACCACAATGAGATATCACTTTCCACCACTCAGAATGGCTGCAATCCACAAATCCACAAGTAATAAATGCTGGAGAGGATGTGGAGAAAAGGGAACTCTCTTACACTGTTGGTGGGATTGCAAACTAGTACAGCCACTATGGAAAACAGTGTGGAGGTTCCTTAAAAAACTGCAAATAGTCCTGCCATATGACCCAGCAATCCCACTGTTGGGCATATACACCGAGGAAACCAGAATTGAAAGAGACACGTGTACCCCAATGTTCATCGCTGCATTGTTTACAATAGCCAGGACATGGAAGCAACCTAGATGCCCATCAACTGACGAATGGATAAGAAAGCTGTGGTACATATACACAATGGAATATTACTCAGCATTAAGGAAAAATTCATTTGAATCAGTTCTACTCAGATGGATGAAACTGGAGCCCATTATCCAGAGTGAAGTAAGCCAGAAGCAAAAACAACAATACAGTATATTAACCCATATATATGAAATTTAGAAGGACGGTAACAAGAACCCAGCATGCGAGACAGCAAAAGGAACGCAGATGTATAGAATAGACTCGTGGCCTCTGTGGATGAGGGAAAGGGTGGGATGATATGGGAGAATGGCATTGAAACATGTTAATTATCATATGTCTCATCAATAGCTGGCCCAGGATTGATGCTTGGGACTGGTGCAACGAGATTTCCCGGGGGGAGGGAGGAGGGAGGGGGGTTCTGCAGGGGGAGCATATGTAAACCCATGGTGATATCATGTCATTGTTTGGCAAAACTAATAAAAATAAATTAAAAAAAAAATAAGAGATACTTCAATACATTTTCAAGAGATAAGAAGTAGATGACTAAGGAAACACACCATAAAGTGCAATGCGGTAGGTGGCACTGAAAGGGTAAGAACAAAAACTAGAGAATCAAAACATGAATGTATCAGGTATCTCATTCATAGGAGAACAGGAGTGAGATGCGGAGTATATAACATGGGGAGATGTTAAAGGTCTAAATGAAGCAAAGTCAAAACACCTCCTTCCCCCAAGTGTAGAATTATAGCTGTCAGATGTCAATATCCCAAACAACAACCCAAATCCAAACAATATGGCCTTAAAGTCCTTGTTTTGAATGATCATACTTCACTAATACTATCAGACAAAACTGGATCAAAGCAAAATCCACCCATAGGCAATTGATGAGACACGCTTCAGATAAAAGAACACACAAATGTGGGATATGAATAATGTGATAGGCAACTAGTAACACTAATAGTAAAATTTAATTAATACTAATAGAAAAAAGCCTGTGTCACAAGATCAGTATTAGAGAAAAAGACATTAAGGTTAAAAATATTACTAGAGATGAATAAGTCAATACACAAAGATTAAGAGACTCCAATCACCAGGTATTAGTACCCAGCAAAAAGTGTACCCAGTCTAAAAATATGTAAGGTAAAAGTAATAGATCTAAGATAAAAATGAGGAATACATAATAAATTAATACAAGTAAAGCTTTTAAAATAGTACCTGGAATATATTAAGTACCATACCAGTATATCACTATAACAGTTACCACTATAACAAGTCTTTTTCAGGAAGTCATAGATGAAGCAGATAAAGAAGAATGAGCTCTACAATTTATTTGATTTCATATAATACACAGACCCTTGTACCTTTTATATGCAGTGTATTCATACACTCTCTTCAGGCACTCACTGGCCTTTTACAACACATGTCCACATACTAGGCCACAGAGCAAATCTCAAATATTACAAAGAGTTAATATTATACATATATTTTCTCCAATAATAAAAGAATTAGATTAGAAATCAGCATCAAAAATCAAGCCAGTAAAATCTCATATTTATGGAAATTTAAAAGCTTGCCTCTATATAAATCAACGATCAAAGAAGAATTGTCATGAAAATTAGAAAATAGATTAAATAATTTTAAAAATTCAAAATGTAATCTAAAGAAGTACTTAAAGGAACACTTACAGCTTTAAATGTTTACATTGACTGCAGTGGTATAACTTTTTAATCTCTTTAACGTTCCTCATTAAAAAAAAAAAAAAACCAGAGTTAAGTAGGAAATAGGAAAAACTAACCATCACTCCCAAACCTGGAAAGGTACAACAAAATCAAAAATATTATCAGAAAAAAAAAAAAATACTACAGGCTTCAAGAATTGATTAAATCAGTATATTTGTGGAAGAAAACAAAAGCAACTTCCAACAGACTTGAAAACAGAAGAAGCTCCAAACTGCCAAAAGATATCCAGCAGAAAGTCTGTGCAGCCAACTAGAGAATTGCCACCAAAATTGGGAGAGGATGCTTTCTGCAAGAACACTCCTAAGAACGAGATCCCTGGGGCGCTTCTGAATCCTGCTTTCCTTAGACCTGGCTCCTCAGATTTCTCATTTCCTTTTTTCTTGTCTAAGTTGTTCAGAGGTTATTTCTGCTGCCTGCAAATAAAGATCCCCAACTATATAAAATGTTTCATCTCAATTTTTAAAAATAATGAGCAGAATCAAAACATCCAGGAAGGTCAGTGATGAACCTGGTAGCAGGTATTAAAACCTCACCTCCCCCTTCCATAGCTTTCAACCACAGACTTTTATGAATTTTAGCACAGACTTTCAGCAAAATGAATAGCAAGGTGATTCAAAGTACTTGGATGATTTAGTTGCCATTTGATGCATAAAGAAAAATCATTTAATATGAATTATTTAAATGATTTGGGTTATTTTTACACATCATATAACTATATAAATAAACTTAACTTCTCAAGTTTAAAAAAAAAAAAAAAAGTCAACTGAATCCAAGAGAAAAGTTGTGTCTCTGATTAGAGGAACCACTGAGCCTTTGAAGAGTTACTGCTTTTCTCTGCTGGGTAAGGTTCAGAGTAATAGCATAGTAGTAAGGTTTCCCTACTGAGAAAAAAACTTGGGCAGCAGAGAGAGAGGAAAATCAGCATTAGAAACACAGCCACCAGACAGCTCATGAAAACATTCTTTCTTTTAAAAAATCAACATATCATTTCTAATTGAAAAACCTATATTTTTCTTTAAAAGATCAGACATGTACAGGCCAAATAAAAAGCAGAATTAATTAGAAGCCCCTAAATAAAAAGGATCACTTATTCCAGGTAGTTCAGAGGCTAAAACAAGAAATACTGACTGGAAAGCAGAAATAGGCAGATTTTGTCTAAAAGGTAAAGATCTTTGTGGCAACAGCTGAAAGTTCAAAAGAATGCCTTGAGACGGTGGAGTTTTAAGTCTTTTCACATGTTCAAGGAGAATCTGGTATGTACATTTATAGACATGATGTAAAGGAAATTCCAGCACTGCAAAGGAACATGAGTTAAGTTTCCGTCTAATTCCAAATTAATTGGTTCTCCTCCTCTCGTATAACTGACAAATATAAATTTGAAGACAAATTTGGGCATATAAGGCCAAATATGATAATCTCAGAGGAATAGTAAAGTGAGGAAAACAGCTTTCATAGACGAAACAAACATCCTGTTTGCAAACTGATTATCTCAAGAGTGCATCCAGAACTAGAATTTTTGGATAAAAAAGAATCTAAAGAAATCGGTTAGGAATGTATCAGTAACAGCAAAGTGATTAATTTTTATCTATTCTTCTCCTCAAGAGACAAAAGTAGCATGCTACCTCTAAACTAGAGAAGATATATTCAGTTCAGTTCAGTTGCTCAGTCGTGTCTGACTCTTTGCAACCCCATGAACTGCAGCACGCCACACCTCCCTGTAAATCACCAACTCCCAGGGTTCACCCAAACCTGTGGCCATAGAGCCAATGATGCCATCCAGTCATCTCATCTTCTGTCATCCCCTTCTCCTCCTGCCCTCAATCTTTCCCAGCATCAGGGTCTTTTCCAATGAGTCAGCTCTTCACATCAGGTGGCCAAAGTATTGGAGTTTCAGCTTCATCATCAGTCCTTTCTATGAAAACTCAGGACTGATTTCCCCTAGGATGGACTGGTAGGATCTCCTTGCAGTCCAAGGGGCTCTCAAGAGTCTTCTCCAACACCACAGTTCAAAAGCATCAATTCTTCAGCACTCAGCTTTCTTTATAATCCAACTCCCATATTCATACATGACTACAGGAAAAACCATAGCCTTGACTAGGCAGACCTTTGTTGGCAAAGTAATGTCTCTGCTTTGTAATATGCTGTCAAGGTTGGTCATAACTCTCCTTCCAAGGAGTAAGCGTCTTCTAATTTCATGGCTGCTATCACCATCTGCAGTGATTTTGGAGTCCAGAAAAATAAATCAGCCACTGTTTCCCCATCTATATGCCATGAAGTGACGGGACGGGATACCATGATCTTAGTTTTCAGAATGTTGAGCTTTAAGCCAACTTTTTCACTCTCCTCTTTCACTTTCATCAAGAGGCTGTTTAGTTCTTTACTTTGTCATAAGGGTGGTGTCATCTGCATATCTGAGGTTATTGATATTTCTTCCAACAATCTTGATTCCAGATTGTGCTTCCTCCAGCCCAGCGTTTCTCATGATGTACTCTGCATATAAGTTAAATAAGCAGGGTGACAATATACAGCCTTTTCCTATTTGGAATCAGTCTGTTGTTTCATGTCCAGTTCTAACTGTTGCTTTCTGACCTGCATACAGGTTTAAGAGGTAGGTCAGATGGTCTGGTATTCCCATCTCTCAAAGAATTTTCCAGTTTGTTGTGAACCACACAGCCAAAGGCTTTGGTGTAGTCAATAAAGCAAAAATAGATTTCCTCTTGTTATGCCCAGATCCTCATCTCCACAAATCATCAGGAGGCCTTACACCGATGCAAGCGCATGAGGAAGTTTATTGCAGACCCGGGTCTGGACAACAACACACACACCGACGCAGTGGAGTGAGGGCAGCGGCCTCGAGCCACATGGTACAAGGCTTTTTAAAGGGAAAATGGCTACAGATGAGGTGAGGCGTCGTGGTGCTCCGTGATTAGTCAGGCACTTAGGTCTCACATCCCCCCTTTTTCTAGTAAATAGTGGGGCTCAATCTTGAGCGTTGTTGGGATCATCAGTTTCCTCATCATTGTCCAATATTGTTTCCCTTCATAGGTACATTCCTGGAGGTTATGGGCGCCGTAGCAGGAGTAGTGGACGAAAGTAATGCAAGGCCTCCCTTCCCTCCCCCACATCGCCCAAGGCTTTCCATACAATCATGAGGGCAGGACCCCGCAATAGTTAGACAGTCCATCTTGGTGAGAGAAATTCCTCTTGAAGTACGGAGCGGTCAGCTGGATGCACGTGGGAGTGATGGATCCAGGTAGAAATGCCGTCTACCTTGAGTGCGGTGGGTGTCATGAGGATAATGATTATGGTCCTTTCCAGCAGGGCTCAAGATTCTCCCACTGGTGTCTTTTGATGAACACCCAGTCTTCTGGTTGGTATCGGTGGGGTTTTGGGGAGAGGTTCGTCTCATACAAGGCTTTCAACCTGGTCCAGATGTCCTTATGGACTTGTTGCAAAGACTGAAGAGAATGATTAAGGTCAGTATCATCAGCATCTAGATCATTTATCAACTTAGACTGAAGGCTGGGCACAATGTTGGGGGGGGGCGGGCCTTCTGAATACAATTTCAAAAGAGTTAAGCCAAGCTTATAGGGGGTATTTCGGATTCCGAACAACACATAGGGAAGGAGAGCCACCCAGTCCCCGCCAGTCTCCCCGGTCAATTTAGTCAAGGTCTCCTTTAGGGTTCTATTCATTCTTTCTACCTGTCCTGAACTCTGGGGCCTGTATGCACAATGTAATTTCCAATTTGCCCCAAGTGCAGTAGCTAACCCTTGAGTTACCTTAGATGTGAATGCCGGTCCATTGTCTGACCTTAGCAACGTGGGGAAGCCATACCTTGGCAGGATCTCTTCCAGCAGCTTCTTAGCAACCATCTGGGCTGTTTCTTGCTTGGTGGGAAAGGCTTCCACCCATCCTGAAAAGGTGTCTACAAAGACTAACAGGTATTTATATCTAAATCGCCCGGGTTTTACCTCAGTGCAATCCACTTCCCAGTAAGCTCCTGGCCTGTCTCCACGCTGTCTGGATCTGGGGTTGGATGGGCTCCACGTTGCATTTGTTAATCGACAGGCTTTGCAATTAGCCACAATTTGTTCAACCTTAGAAGGAACATCCTTGATTTTGATCTCGGCCTGTCTCAGGAGGTCCTGCATCTTTCTGGTGCCCATGATGTATTTTTGACAAAAACTGGTTTCCCAGTTTCTCAGGCAGGATGACTTTACAGTCGGCAGTCTGCCACCAGCCCTGTACACAGTGAGACGTGGCCATCACAGCTATCCAGTCCAAGTCTCCAGAGTGTACTCAGGGTCTTTAGGCAGGCTGAGATTTCCTGGATCTGGGAGCGCGAGTGTGGTCGTCCTTACGACCTCTGACTGGAGGGCAATCTCCCTGGCTATCTGATCAGCGAAGTGGTGACCCTTCGCGACTGGATTATTAGTCTTTTGATGTGCAGGGCAGTGTATAATAGCCAGTTTTTTTGGTAACCATAGAGCTGCCAATAGGGCCAGGACTTCTTCCTTATTTTTGATTGCCCTCCCTTCCACCGTCAGCAAGCCTCTTTCTTTATAAATTGTCCCATGGATATGCACTGTGGCAAACGCATATCGGCTGGCTGTCAGTGTAAACATTCAGCTTTTTATCTTTGCCCAGGGTTAACACCTTGGCTAATGCAGTTAGCTCAGCACGTTGAGCTGATGTCCCTGGGGGTAGGGGCTCGGCCCAGATAACCTCAGTTTCTGTTACAACCGCCGCGCCCGCATACCTCAGTCCATTTCTGATGAAACTGCTCCCATCTGTGAACCAGGTACAGTCTGCATCCGGCAGAGGCTGGTCCTGCAGATCAGCATGTATTCCTCGTGTCTGTATTAAGATCTCGGTGCACTCATGAAGGGGAGCATCCAGTTCAGGTTCAGGCAGTAAAGTAGCTGGATTTAAGGTGACCGGGGCCCTATAAATGATTCTAGTTGGATTTAGCAATAGACTCTGATAATGGGTGAGTCTCGCATTGCTGAGCCAGCAGTCTGGGGGCTGCTTGAAGACCCCTTCTATGGCATGAGGTGTAGTCACATATAAAGTCTGTCCCAAGGTCAATTTATCTATGTCTTTTACTAATGACGCCATGGCAGCAATTATTCGCAAGCAAGCCGGCCACCCAGCAGCCACCGAATCCAGCTTTTTAGAGAAATAGGTAACCAGTCTCCTCCAGGGGCATTCTCTGACCCAGTGTTCTTCTTACTTGCAGTAGGCACATTGGTTTTTGTTCAGGGGTGGCCTACCTTTGGGGTTGCGTCTGTCTCTTCCGGAGGCAAGCTGCTTTAGCTGTTGCTGACGCTCTTTCGGCTCAGCGGTAGTGGCTGCCAGTAGGATCCTTGCCAAGTCTCTGTTATGCCTCTTTTCAGCTTTCATTTGCCTGTCCTCTGCCGTGTCTCTACTGTTATAAACCTTCTCCGCTATTTCTACCAGATCTCTAAGCTGCTTTTCTCCTAGTCTTTCAACTTTTTGCGGTTTCTTTTTGATGTCAGGTGCTGCGTGATTAATGAAAGCCAGCACCACTGTCCCGAGGTGCTTGGGTTTTTCAGGATCTATGTGGGTGAATTGGCGAAATGCATCCATCACCCGCTCTAGAAAGGCAGCTGGACTCTCTTCTTGGCCCTGTCTCAAATCATAAACCTTAGCCAAATTAGTAGGACGCCTCGCGGCTGCTCGGAGACCTGCCAATAGAGCCTGGCGGTAGACCCGGAGCCTCTCCTTACCTTCAGCGGTATTGTAGTTCCACTCAGGATGAGTGAGGGGGAAGGCGGCGTCAATAGCCGCCTGGATGGTAGTCGGGACACCCATAGGGCCTGGAATAAACTTCCCGGCTCCTTGGAGAATCCTCTCTCGCTCTTCTGTGGTAAACAGCACCTGTAACAATTGCTGACAATCATCCCAGGTGGGCTGATGAGTAAATAGGACAGTTTCAAGGAGGTTAATTCATTGTTTGGGATTGTCGGAGAAAGGGGCATTCTGGAACTTCCAATTATACAGGTCACTTGTAGCAAAGGGCCAATAGTAATGTAGTTGGTCCCTGTTTGGTTCTATAGGGCCAGCTGCGCGCAGGGGAAGAATCGTAGAATCTGCCTCAGGGGGAGGTCCTCTCTGGAGAGCTCCCCTAATATTCCGGGCTGGGCCAGAGGCCTGCTCCAGCGAGGCCGGCTAGGGGGCCAGCTGGTACGGAGGTGGAACCGAAGGGAAGATGACTTCTTCTGTTCCTCCCTGCAGAATGGGGTAAGGGGGAGCCGTGGGTGACGCAGCAGCATGGGCTCGTTCCTTTACCTCTTTAAAATGTCCTGTTTATTAAGTCCAGGAGAGTGGAAATTAATTGTCCCATAGCGTCCATCAAAGTCAAATAAAGACACAGGCACACAAACAAGAACGAACCAAGAACACAGATTAATACCCCAGACAGGGTTTTCAGACAAAAAGTGAAAGCAGAAACCGGTGAGGAGCGGTGTTTTGGGAACACCCCAGCCGCCTCCTCCAAAAATAACCTGACGTGAGGGCTTTCGCCTTCACCCGACGGACCGAAGTCCTTTCCCGCGGGGCCGGAACGTCTCCCGGGTCCCAGCAGTCGTGGCCTCCTGGCGAGTCCGCCGTAGCCACTTTTGACTGCTCCGAATTTAAAGAGGGTGGAATCAGAGCAAAGCACGGTTAGACGAGTCGGACCACACAGGACAAACACATAGACACACACTCACCAACCGGCCGAAAACCTCCTCCGGTCAAGGCATCCTGGTGCCACGGAGATCCCAGACGAGCCCCCAGATGTTATGCCCAGATCCTAATCTCTAAAAATCACCAGGAGGCCTTACAGCAATGCAAGCGCATGAGGAAGTTTATTGCAGACCCAGGTCTGGACCGCAACACACACACCGACGCAGTGGAGTGAGAGCAGCGGCCTGGAGCCGTATGGTACAAGGCTTTTTAAAGGGAAAATGGCTACGGGGGGGTGAGGAGGAAAATGGCTACATCTGGGGTGAGGCGGAAAATGGCTACAGGTGGGGTGAGGCGTCCTGGTGTTCTGTGATTAGTCACTTAGGTCTCACACTCTATTTCTTTCCATTGATCACCGAGGAAGGCTTTCTTATCTCTCCTTGCTGTTCTTTGGAACTGTGCATTCAAATGGGTATACCTTTCCTTTTCTCCTTTGCTTTTCACTTCCCGTCTTTTCACAGCTATTTGTAAGGCCTCCTCAGACAGCCATTTTGCTTTTTTTGCATTTCTTTTTCTTGGGGATGGTCTTGATCCCCGTCTCCTGTACAATGTCATGAACATCCCTGTCTATCAGATCTAGTCCTTTAAATCTATTTCTCACTTCTACTGTATAATCGTAAGGGATTTGATTTAGGTTGTACCTGAATGGTCTAGTGGTTTTCCCTATTTTCTTCAATTTAAGTTTGTATTTGGCAATAGGAGTTCATAATTTGAGCCACACAGTCAGTCCTGGTTTTGTTTTTGCTGACTGCATAGAGCTTCTCCAACTTTGGCTGCAAAAAATATAATCAATCTGTTTTCTTTATTGACCATCTGGTGATGTCCATGTGTAGAGTCTTCTCTTGTGTTGTTGGAAGCGGGTGTTTGCTATGACCAGTGTGTTCTCTTGGCACAACTCTATTAGCCTTTGCCCTGCTTCATTCTGTACTCCAAGGCCAAATTTGCCTGTTACTCCAGGTGTTTCTTGACTTCCTACTTTTGCGTTCCCCTGTAATGAAAAGGACATCTTTTCTGGGTGTTAGTTCTAGAAGGTCTTTTCGGTCTTCATAGAACCATTCAACTTCAGCTTCTTCAGCGTTACTGGTCGGGGCAGAAACTCGGATTACCGTGGAAACAGACAGAGATCCTTATTCTGTCATTTTTGAGCTTGCATCCAAGTACTACAGTTCAGACTCTCTTGCTGACCATGATGGCTACTGCCGGGGTCCTGCCCCAGCGGGTTCGGGGGCCTTGAGGGATGAGTGGCGTCGGTGAAGTACTGAGCGGAGTCGATGTGTGGTGGTGGAGCAGTCTCTCTCGTTTATTGTTGGTTTACAGTTTTATAGCCAAAAGACATCCCCATTACATCATTACTTCACCTATCATTCTATACAATTTTTTGTTTTCTACCTTCCATAGCAACCTTATCATTGAGCTCATTTCCCAGTCTATCATGAAACATTCCCCTTACAGAAGTCAGACTTCTGCGTAATCAGATTTAACAATAGTATGTTTACCATTTGAATGTCTTCAGCATACTTCATTCAATCATGATAAGTACATTCATCTAAATAGAAAGGTTACATTTCTCTTATCAGGTGCAACTATGTAGAAGCTAGAGGGAAGGGCTTAAGCTTGAAACTGTTTTATTCTATTAACCTACTCCGGTCCTTACGAGGAAAAAGGACAAAGAGACAGTTTGGAAAGAGGAAAGAGGACAAAAAGACAGTTTGAAAAGAGGACAAAGAGACAGTTTAGAAAGAGGAAAGAGGACTAAGAGAAAGTCCAGCAGCACTGCTTTAGCAATAAAACCCTATTAACCTTATAACTACTATAATCAATTCCTATGTCTACACTATCCTAAAGCACTCAGTGTCTCCAACTATGCTGGCCAAAGTTATGAGCATTCCTAAGTCCCATTCCAGCCTGGTTTCTTCAAGGAAGGGAGCCTCCTCCGTGGAGTGGTCGGGGGAGTAGGATGTGGAAAGGTGACCCAAGTAGGAGCCTTTCTGGTGGTGGCCTTGCCATGACCCCCAGAGAGCTCTTGGTAAACTCCCCAGTAAAGAGTAGTAATCTATTTAAATGTCCCTTTCATTCCTCCTTAGTCCCAGGGGAAGGCAATCCACCTTCCCAGATCCTCTGGTGGATAAGGTCTGGAGGAATTATCTCAGGACAAATTCTTTCCAACTGGGACTGACCTACTGAGATGAGCTAATGTTCCAAGCATGGACAGAACTTCCAAGAAAAATACCAGGGGAGGGCCTTGCCCAGGATGCCCCGATAAAGAAAGTCAGCTTTGCAATTTCTTTCTTAGTCTCATGACCTTGTCATCCGAGCAAGGGGGCATCCTGACGGCTCCCGGCAGGCTACTCCATTTCTTCTAAGGGATTCTTGCCCACAGTAGTAGATATAATGGTGATCTGAGTTAAATTCACCCATTCCAGTCCATTTTAGTTCACTGATTCCTAAAATGTTGACGTTCACGCTTACCATCTCCTATCTGATCACTTCCAATTTGCCTTGATTCATGGACCTGACATTTCAAGCTCCTATGCAATATTGTTCCTTACAGCATTGGACTTTACTTCCATCACCAGTCACATCCACAACTGGGTGTTGTTTCTGCTTTGGTTCTGTTTCTTCATTCTTTCTGGAGTTATTTCTCCACTCATCTCTAGTAGCACTGGGCACCTCTGACTTGGGGAGTTCATCTTTCAGTGTCCTATCTTTATCCCTTTTCATACTGTTCATGGGGTTCTCAAGCCAAGAATAGTGAAGTGGTTTGCCATTCCCTTCTCCAGTGGCCCATGCAGAGATCATAACAAACTGTGGAAAACTCTTAAAGAGATGAGAATACCAGACCATCTTACCTGTCTCCTCAGAAACATACAGGTCAAGAACCAACAGTTAACCTGACAGTTAGAACTCCTAATTTTGACTTGTTCAAAATTGAGAAAGGAGTACATCCAGGCTGTATATTGTCATACTGCTTAATTAACTTATATGCAGAGTACATCACGCAAAATGCCAAGGTGGATGTGTTACAAGCTGGAATTAAGATTGCTGGGAGAAATTTCAACAGCCTCAGCTATGCAGATGATAACCACTCTAATGGCAGAAAGCAAAGAGGAGCTAATGAATCTCTTGATAAGAGTGAAAGAGGAGAGTGAAAAAGCCATCTTAAAACTCAAAATTAAAAAAACTTAGATCATGGCATCCAGCCCCATCACTTCATGGCAAGTAGAAGGGGAAAAGGTGGAAGCAGTGACAGATTTTCTTTTCCTAGGCTCTAGAATCATTGCAGATAGTGACTGCAGCCATGAAATTAGATGACTGCTTCTTGGAAGGAATGCTATAAAAAACCTAGACAGTGTATTAAACAGAAAAGACATAACTTTGCCAGCAAAGGTCCCTATAGTGAAGACTGTGGACTTTCCAAGAAGTCATGTACAGATGTGAGAGCTGGGCACCGAAGAATTGATGCTTTCAAACTGCTGTGCTTGAGAAGACTCTTGAGAGTCCCTTGGACACCAAGGAGATCAAATCAGTCAATTCTAAAGGAAATCAACCCTGAATACTCTATGGAAGGACTGATGCTGATGCTCCAATACTTTGGGCATCTGATGTGAAGAGCCAACTCATTGGAAAAGATCCTGATCCTGGGAAAGACTGAAAGCAGAAGGAAAAGAGGGCAATAGATGATGAGTTAGATGGCATCAGTGATTCAAAGGACATGAACTTGGGCAAATTCCTTGAGATGGTGAGGGACAGGGAGGCCTGGCATGCCGCAGTCCATAGGGTCACAAAGAGTTGGATATGACTTGGTGACTGAAAAACTACAACAAATAAGGACCTACTGTATAGCACTGGGAACTCTACTCAATACTCTATAATAGTCTATATGGGAAGAGCATCTAAAAAAGAGTGAATACATGTATATGTATAACATTCATTTTGCTATACACCTGAAACCATTACAACATTATAAATCAACTATGCTCTAATAAAAATGTTTATAAAAGAAATCAAAGAAGAAAGGGAATTAAATAGTTCCCTTAAGTACCAACAACTGGACTACTGTATAAGGGAACATTTGTCCTTCTTGGCTATCTGAGGGGGAAAAGCATCCTTACTATTCAGAAACTGCCCTAAAATAATATAGGCAGTTACCAGGTAGAAAGAAGTTCCCTGGAAAGGATATAAAAAAATGAACAAACTCCACTGACTGCCAAATTTCACCCAGCCCTGGCACCTACAGAATCCATTTTAAACTTCCTCTAGAGGACAAAAAAAGAGTGCATCTACAACACATTCATAGGTAATATATTTATTACACAGGGGTTTTCCCTGGTAACACGTTTGATCTCCTGGAAGTCTCCCAGTATGTCTAGCAGTTGAATGTCTTCTTCAAAGTCCATCCTCACTATGGAAGGTAACTGGCTCACCATTGACCAATCAGCTACAGGCAAAGGTTGGGACACCACAGAAAAGCCAGGTGACCCTCCTACCTGCTGAAGCACACTAATCTGGATGGAGGAGAGCCCAGTATGATCAGAAGCAACACAGGGCCTAGTGTGTGCCTGCACAGCCTCCTTATTCACAGTGAAGATCCCTGTCCACGGATCTTCTGCACACTGAGTATCTCAAGGACTGAATTTTAATTTGTGGCTGATCACTGTAGAAATGTAGTTTGTAGCTGATTTCTTTGGGAAGAAGTCTGAGCTAAGAAAAAGACCAGAGCACATGGAGTACACTTACAGTTACTAAAGAGTATTGACTTATAGGATGTCTGATTTAGTACACTAGGCTTTTATATAAGTTTTAAGAAAGATTCTCTGAATAGAATTCCTATAAAAGTATTTTTATATAATTAAGACCCAAAGTGCTCTATGCTGTGTGAGAAATAGTGAATGTCATGAGCAAACTCTTAAAAATAAAGAATAAAAACTCACCATCTGTTTTTAAATGGAAAAAACCAAAATAAGTGAAGGAAGTCTAAATAAAATTTTTAAAACAAAAATACCACAGAAATATTTATTTACAGAATTTTTAGTTTGTAAACTTCTTTGAAGTCTCAGAATGCATTAGAAACGTTAATGCCACTTTACCAAGTTCTTGGCTGTTTCTCCCTGGAAATTTCTGAAGCAAAAGAAATTCTACACTATGAAAAAGAGATTATCCCAAATAAAATCATGTCGTTCTATTCAAGGATGATGTAACATTTACTCTGGCCAAATAAAATACACTTGAAAATGGTAAACATAAAGAACTCCTTTAGGCATAAATATTTATAATAACACATTAAAAGGATCCTCCATTTTTGTTTGGAAATGATAATTGTGCTGGTTTGGGCCCAAAGGCCTTTTTAAAAATTAAAGAGATTCATATCCACTATCCATCTAGCTATCCAATGGTTTTTAATACAAAACAGTAGAGGTGATCAAAATAATACAGATTTATACCACAGGAAAATAGAATCAGTTTGTATTCCTTTTTCTATAGTCCCTATCACTTTATTTCCTATTTCTAATATTTAAAGTACAAAACAAGAAAATGTAATGGTTAACATTTCAGGGAAAATGAATCTGTGATTCACTGGCACCATCACATCCTTGGAAAAACACAAGTAATTTAAACCCATATTAGCTCTTAGAGGAAAGCACAGCAAAGTATTTGAGACAGGTTAGTCAACAGAGGCTGACCATCTTACTCAGCAACTTCCTTTTTTCACTGTCTTTTTTCACTCCTAATGTTATCCCTCTAACATCTGGAACAAGACAAGGATGTCCCCTCTCACCACTTTTTTAAACATAGTTTTGGAAGTCCTAGCTACAACAATCAGAGGAAAAAAGGAGTAAAGGAGTCCAAATTGGAAAAGAAGAAACTAAACTCTCACTGTTTGCAGATGACATGATAATATACACAGAAGATCCTAAAGATGCTACCAGAAAACTACTAGAACCACTAGTGAATTTGGAAAAGTTGCAGGTTACAAAATTAACACACAGAAATCTGCTGCATTTCCATACCTTAACAACAAAAAATCAGAAAAAGCAATTCAAGAAACACTTCCATTTACCATCGCATCAAAAAGAATAAAATACCTAGGAACAAATCTACTTAAGGAGACCAAAGCCCTGTACTCCACTGTAAGATGCCGATGAAGGGATTCGTGTTTCTGTTAAGAGAGACCCTAGAGAGATAGATCCCTTATCCCTGCCACTACGTGAGAAGGTGCCGGGGATGAACTAGCAAGAGGGCCCTTACCAGAATGTGACCGTGCTGGCACCTTGATCTTGGCTTCCACAACTGCGGGGAAATGTTTCAGTTATTTATAAACTACCCAGTCTGTGACATTTTGTTGGAGCAGCTGGAAAGTACTGAGACACTCAGCCCACGCAGTGTACCTTTGTATCCCCTGTTAGCCTCAATCTTCTGCTCTGTAAAGTGAGAACAAGTGATTATTCATAGATGGCGGGGTAGGCTACACCAAATAACTTACATAAAGTGTCTGCTAACAAAGCATCTAAGCGTAGAGTGAAAACTGAGGCTTTTGAGTATATTTTCAAAGTCTTGAGATAATTTTGCCTATTTCTACGCCATGTGTGAAAATGCCACGCTCCTTCCATGGTTGCTAAAAAAGCAAAATCCACAAATGCCACAAATCTGATCATCCCTTTCAAGCATACAGACAATTCACCATTTTCCTGAAACCCATGTGTACCCTTAATACTTGGCTTTAGTTTTAAAATTTGACTTGCATCATAAGTGTTTCACTGCTCAATCTACATTCACTAAAGTCTGTATTGCTAATGTTTTTAACTTGATCAGAATGATTAATATCAAAGTGGTCTGATTCAAGAAGCAAAAAACATTTTATGAAAGTTTCACTTGTGGAAATTAAAATCAGAGAAGGCTGTTATATCTTCAATAATATTAAAAGGCAATGATAGCGCCTAAAATTCTGTTTGCTTTATGAAAGTAATATCTATTATAGGTTAAGGAGAAAATAACATTTTGGAAAGAGTAAAGATTTAAACTCTCATTATATGTTTCTCTACAAAATTGGATACTGCGAGCTGTGCTATGGGTCATTCTAACAGCTAAGAACTGAAACCTGGAGACTTAAAGATGTTTTTCAGGGAGAAGACACATAAGTGAAGAAAGCTGTGACCAAAACGAATTGTTGAAGAGGGATTTTTCCAGTGACAGCATCTGTGTTTCTAAATAGGAAATCTCTTTGGCCTAGTCAAGTCATACAATTCTGATAAGTCTAAGATACATTAATACATTCAATTTCCCAAAGTCAAATTAAAATCTAAACTAGTTTTAAATTAGGATGAAGGAAAAAAATGCTTTTGCCTAAAGACTGAAATCAGATATGCTTTAAATATATAAATATTGCTATTATAAATATCATACTGCATAATCACAAAAATAAAAGTACCATAGGTAAAATTTCAAAGAAGGTACAAGAAAATCTGGTCAGTATTTTCACTGATATACTATAACCTAAGCCTTCAAAATGGCAAAAGATGTTCATCTTGGTTTCAAATTCAGAGTACACTTTATCAGTATGAATGAATCATCAATCATGCTTCTTCTAGTTAAAAAATAAAACAGCCGCATATTTCCATGTTAGCTCCAACAGTGAGAAATCCAAAAGTCAAATTCACCATCTAATCATATTAATCTGTTCATTTCAGAGGCCTAGAGACCATTTTCTCCTTCTAGCTACTTTAAAATTTTCCTCTTATATTTCATAATTAAGTATATTACTTTGTTTAACTTTTAACTTTAAATTTCCTCAAGTCCTCTTGGAAGTAAGCAACAATGAAATCTCAAATAACTCATTCTCAATTTTGAATAAAGTGACATTTTAAGTTAATACAAAACAAACAAACAAACACTGTGCTGACCTAGTCCCAAAGAAACCTTAAAAGACAAGCCCATAACAGATAAAGAATTAAATGTTTCACCAGTCAATTCATTATAATTATTAATTTCCAAGATATTTATAAAGAGAATGATCATCAGCTGATATCCAACCAATGAGAGTTAACAGGAGTGGTTTGTAAGGGTTTTCATGCCCGTGTGGCCCTCTTACAGGGAGTAGGAGCTATGCCAATACAAGATTCTCTCATGGCCCCACAATATTACACTCACTATTATACTTATCAAAAACCTTTCTGAGCTTGATAGCACCTTGTGGTAAAATGTACACATCACTGCAAAAGACTTACGACTACAATTTATTTGCAACTCAGCATGAATTACCTTAATCAGATAATCATATTATTTTTCTCTAAACACTTAGCAGAGATTTCTGGGAATGGAAAATTTGCTTCGAGAAGGTACAGGAAGGGGAGAGAACTACCAGAGTATTTAACATGAAAAAAGGTCTAAAGAGAAAAGACAGGAGAAACTATGACAATGGACCAAAATGGAAGTTAAAAATGTACAAGAAGACAATTTCATTTGCCCTGAAATTTGGCCTCCAGCTCAGTATGCAAACAGGTATGGAATAGAAAAGGTAAACTGAACATAAAAAGTTCTAAAAGAAGTAAACTTTAATCCTAGCTGCTTCATTTATTGCTCTACAAATTATAGTAATAAATATAATTCTCTGTCCTTAAAGTTGTAAGCTATTCTAATCTATAATAATAATAATAATAAAGGCTACCACTAATAATAATACAGGCAGCCCACTCCAGTATTCTTGCCTGAAGAAGTCCATGGACAGAGGAGCCTGGAAGCTATACTCCAAGGCGTGTCAAACAATCTGACACAACTGAGTGGCTAACAGTTTGAGGTGAAGGTCAACAAACCTGCAATATTATGAATTGATTTTTAATTTTTAATAAACTTTGCATGTTTTTATTGTGCACTTATAGATAGAAAAATACAGTCTCAAAAACATTTTGACACATAAGGTAAGGAATATCTGAGAAATATGGATGAATATGTGTCTATGTATGTGTATACATATAAAGATACATCACAATTTATTTTACGGCACCACATTGATAGAATTGGCCTCATATCTATATTGATGGACATTTGGGTTTATTATTTTACTCTTATAAACAATACTATGGTGAACACTTCCATTGTACATATATCAATGATTTTCAAAACTATTTTGGACTTAACATATATACACTACTACATAATTAACAAGAACCTACTGTACAGCACTCAAAAATCTATAATAACCTCTATGGGAAAAGAACCTGAAAAAGAATGGATATATGTACACATATAACTGAATCATTTGCCATAAACCTGAAATGAACATAACACTGTAAATCAACTATACTCCAATACATAATACGAATTCATTGTAAAAAAAAAAAAATTACTGAAGGACTACAAAGAGGTTTTACTTATGCAGGTAACATCTATCCATATTTCCTATATTAAAGACTAAAATTAAGAAATTTTAACAATACTTATTAATTCATTTAAAATGCTAATTCTACATTTTTGGTATATTTTTACTAAAATAAGTATATTTCACAAAACAAAATTAAATTAGTGAGGAGAGTGGCACTGCTACATATTTATGCAAATCTGTTAAGTGTATGGTTTAATAAATGCAGCTGAATTCTCATCAATGTTTCTGAACTCAATCTGCTGAATAATCAGTTATCATGGAGCTTCTGAGAAAAGTCACTGTATGATCATGAGAAAATTAGAATGAAAGAGGAAAATACTGACTTAATATTTTTTTTTTTTTTTATTGTTTTTGCCATACATTGTCATGCTATCACCATGCGTTTACATATGCTTCCCCTCCGGGTCCCCCCTCCCTCCTCCCTCCCC